>JAPDNY010000693.1:0-27087 GCA_029375565.1 Gekko gecko
TTTCTCCCTGATGAAGCTGCCTCCAGACATCTATTAGTGGAAAAGATTCTAGGATTTGTGCAAATGGAGTAAGTTTATGTTCCTTTCTTTTATGTATCCCTTTAGCATGTAAAGTATGACCAGTTGATTTATCTAATTTGGGATCAATAATAAAGTTAAAATCACCTCCCAAAATGATCTCCCCTTCTCTAAATCCAGCCAAGGTATTAAATGTTTCAGTGATGTACTTAAGCTGCTCAGAGTTTGGTATATATATTGAAGCTAGAGTAATGGTTATGTTATTAATACGTCCTATGATAAATAAAAATCTTCCTAGTGGGTCTTTAAGTGTCTTCAAATGTGTAAAATTAGTATTTTGTGAGATTAATATGGCAACTCCTCTAGATTTTGAGGACCCATATGATTGGTATTGATGCTTAAATTTACTAGTATTGAAAATAGTTGGATATTTAGGTGTATTGTGTGTCTCTTGTAAAAAGACTATGTTTGGGTGTTCCCTCAATATTTGTGTTAAGATGCGTTTGCGTTTGATAGGATTATTCATCCCTCTTGAGGTAACCTTCTTTTTATTTTGGGGGTGTGAGTTCAAATTCTATTTTCCTTTTTGCTGATCCCTTTTCCAGATCCATTGGCTGCTGTAGTAGTCCCAATGTAAGTAGTAGTACTTGGCCAGAAGGGAGATCTGTAGTGCTTAACATTGTTCCTTTGTGCCAAACTTGAAGTCGTGCTGCTGCGGCCAATCTATAGCGAATATTAGCCTCTTGTAGCTGAGCTGTAATCGGTTTCAGGGCTCTGCGTAGTGTGATGGCTTCAGGAGGTAAGTCTGGGAACACTTCTATTTTATTTTCAGCAAACAGGAGATATTTATTCATTCTTGCTTCTTGCAAGATTTTACGTCGAGTTCTGCTGTCCTGAAAAGTTGCCAGTATGTCTCTAGTTTTCTTCCGATTTTCATTGCTGCGTTGCCCAATACGATATGCTTTAGAGATTATTGGAGCCACATTGTCTTCTAATTTTAAAGCCGAGGTCAGCCAGTGTGCCAAAAATACTGAAGTCTGGGAAGCCTCGAAATTTGAGGTTAAATTGGCGTGCCTCCAATTCTAACATCAAGATGCGATTCTGAGTTGTTTTATCATCTTTTTGTAAAGTCTTTATTTCTTCTTCTGCTTGCTGTGCTGTCATTAGTGCTAGGTCTGCTTTTTGATCAACTTCACTTATAACTTGTTTAATTTCAGTTAGTTGAGTTTGGATGGGATCAAAAAATTGTTTCATTAAGGCGGTTAAACGAATTTCCATATTACTCATTTCTGAAAGGATATCTTGATTATTTGTTATTGGTGTTGAGATTTGTCCGATATTTGTTCCGTCCGCCATTTTGTTTTCGGCAGGATCTTCAGCTTGATTTGTTTTGAGCTCTACAACAGGCTGGAAATAACCCTTAACAGTCTTCCAATGTTGTCTGTTTGGTCTTTGTTGCTTCGCCTCAGATTTCTCCATAAAATATCAGGATTATTAATGCTGTGGTAGGATTTAAGAGGGGTCTTAGAGCAGGAAGGTACGGAGCCTCACAATTAGTCGTCCATTTTGTTCGGCGCCTCGCCCCGCTCCCGATTGTTGCCATTTTTTAAGGTCTGTGTCAGATATATGAATTGGTATAGCTCTAAAAAGGAAAAGAAAGCATGGGAACAAAAAGCCTTGTATCAGTTGTAGGCGATCGGCAAGGGAAAGATTTGGAGGAACAGAACTGAAGTTTTGGAAGCCAACTCCAGGTCGAATTAGGAATTTTGGAAGCCAACTCAAGGAGAATTAGGGTTGAAGTCTGGGTAAGATGTGCACCTCAGTGGTCAGTGCGTGTAGCCCCCACAGCAGCCATTCATTGGGAGGGGGGTGAGAATAAAAGGCTTTCAGCATTTCTGTTTTAAGAATGCTGCTGCTTATAGCATTAAGGGTGGACTCTCTGCAACTTTACAGAGCAGGACATCCAGAGCTTATCCACCCATGTGTAGTTAGTAAGGCCTGAGACCTCCACAGAACAAGCAAGACTGACTGTCTGGCACTGGAAGGTGCCAGAGGCAAGCAGAAGAGCTCTTTTTGTCCCTGTTATTTTCAGCTTAAGCGCTTAACCACTATTTTGCTTTCCTTTCCCGAGGCTCGGTGTTTGTCTGCTTTTCCTAATTTATATTCAAAAGTTCAGGTGAACAGTATTGAATAACGACTTTTCTAGCTTTGCATAATCTGACCGGCATTTGCACAAGCAGAATTAAATCGCCCACAGACAATAACAACGGGAGTGCATGCGTGTCCATAGCCAAGAGTAAAGTAGAGGGATATCAAAGTGTGTATCAAAAGCTGCCTTGAGATCTACGTATGCGACATTTTTAGATCTTCATCGCGTCTCTTCGAGGTCTCAACCTAAAAAGACAGTGACAACCCATTGGGTTAAATGTAGGCCTATTCTAATCACATATCACCTGGGCATGGAACAGGGATTACTACGGGTGTGGGGGAAAGGTATTTGTGGTTTTCCTGCATTGTGCAGTGGGTTGGACTAGATGACTCTGGAGGTCCCTTCCAACTCTATGATGCTATGATTCTGTAAAGCAAAAGATAGTGACCTGATTTTTAAAGCTGAGGAGTCATGTGGGTAAGGGCCCTGAACTCCCTTGCACTCATTCCCTCACAGCTTCTCCCTCCAAAGTGCTGTTCTTTCAGAAAAGAGACACGCAAAATTTCCTCTGGGTGCCGTCCACCTTGCTGGGAGAAGCAGCACCCCTCTGCTACCCTTCAAAGGCCTGATAAGCGGTGAAGATGTGCCAAGGGTCAGGGAAGCCACAGACCCTGCTGTAGAATGATATGGCAGCCAGAAGGGTGCACATGGTCTTGGGCACAAGGCCCTTCCCCCGAGGGAGGAGAGACATTGCAGGACCACGGTCTTGAAGGACGGCCAAGAGCCACTGCCTC
Organism: Gekko gecko; assembly: GCA_029375565.1. Classification (NCBI taxonomy): domain Eukaryota; kingdom Metazoa; phylum Chordata; class Lepidosauria; order Squamata; family Gekkonidae; genus Gekko; species Gekko gecko. The sequence goes on from JAPDNY010000693.1 coordinate 2,962, forward strand.
CGTGAGCCACTGAGAATTCCAAGAAGGTCTTAGTGGCTCTAGAGAAGGTGTGCCACATGAAAAGGGCAATAGAATTGAATACTCTGTGCAATATCAGTTGTTAAAGGTTCACAGTGCTTTTCCAAATAATTTAAAAAAAATTAAAATAGAGAACGCCACAAGGTGGCAGCCTTGACTTTGACTTCCCCTCTCATTTTGGTATCCTTCGATGTGGACGATAACAGAGTAAAGTCACAATTTAATTTTTGTAAATAGTCCATTGTCAGTAGTACTGTGCGAGCTGTAAATTGCAGTAATTGGTATGCTTCCTTGTGGGATTCATGGGTATCTCTGCAATTAGTTGAAAAAGAGAGAGAATTACTGCCCATACCCCCCAGTATTGTGTGAGAAGCATACCTCAACATTTTGGGATGCAGCAGCATAGCTGCAGTCTGCCAAGGCCATTTTATGAAGTGACCCTCGAGGCGATCCTAACTACATTTACTCGAAAAGCAAGTCCCCCTTTTATCAATTGGGCTTACTCCCATGTAAGTGCTTAAGACTGCAGCCTGTGCATGTGTGAGGGAGAGGAAACAAGGCGGTAAGCAAGTGAAGAACACAATTGTTCCCTCTCCTCCACCTTCAGACAGTGATCTAGAGGCGGTTATCAGTCAGCAAAAGACCAAAATGTGCCCCTGGCTGACGAACCCCAGGTCCTAATTCCATTGCTCCAGGTACACCCTGAGTGATTGGAGGGATTGCCAATGCTCCCAGTCTCTGAAGACATTTTTAGGTGGCCTTGTAAGGACATTTTAATACAAGCTGTGGCTGACATCGGTACTCTTGGCCTGAACCGCTGTTACTGCATGCCTCCATTTTTCTGGCAGTGAAGGGGACACATGTGATAACTTGGAACACCTGCCCGTGTCTCTGTTATGGATCTTGCAGAACCAGGAAAACACCCTGTCGCTTTATGATAATTTTGTGGTTAATGGGTTGGCATGAGAGGGCTTTAAGAAGTGGGAACTATTCCATCTAAGTTACTTCACTCTCATTGAAAGGAGATTTCTTTCCCTGACCTGGATAGACCAGGCAAGCCTGATCTCAGAAGTTAAGCAGGGCTGACTCTGGCAAGTACTTAGATGGGAGACCTCCTTGGAATACCAGCAGTCAGGAGGCGGGGGCAGGCTATATTCAGCCACCTCTCTGAATATCCTCCAGGCCCCCAGTAGGGGTCAGTCAACAGAGGTCACCATGACTTCCAGGTGCACTCACACACACACGCATACATGCACATATGAAAAATACAAAAAAGAAAGAAGATTTCTTGCTCTTTTCAAAGGAGCTCAAGATGGCTAGTGTGGTTTTCTCTGCCCCTTCCCCGTTTGATTTCCCCCACCTGCATATCTTCATAACAGCTTTGAGATGGAGCATAGGCTAATGGACTGTTATGTTCTGTGGTTCCACAAAGAGATTCATGGCTGAGAAGGGATCTGAACAGTGGTGTTTTGTTGCTGTTTTTAGTTCTGATGCAATAAAACCCACTAAAGATAATTACGGAATTATTGCAGCTTTTTGAAAATTAATGTTTCATGTCTGTGGGGTTATGTGTCTCTTAACTGCGCTTTAAACTTTGTATTTTACTCAAGCTCTTTTATTCAGTGTAACAGGCAGCAATTGATATAATCCTAGACTGTTGACAATTTTAAAACACGTACTTGTAAGTTTTTGCTTTTCCCTCAGTTGTATGACCAGTTACCATTTCCCCATAAAGAATGTGTGTGTGTGTCTTCATTTGCTTTCTGTATTCAGTTTTGAATTATACTGACAGCAGTTTTCTGGATCCAGTACAGTTCAGCAAGAGTTTAGATTCTTGACACGTGCGTTTCCTTCGGTAATACTGCTTGGCAGTATAATCAGTGGATGGTAATTTAATTCAGAAGATTTTTAAAATAGGGACATAATTGTTTGCTGTAAAGACTGGATTGTAAAACGCAGGTACCATTTTCAGAACAGGTTTTTTTCAAACTCTGCATGTGGTGGATTTTAACTGAAGTTAAATATCAAAAAGTATTTTTAAATTAAAAAAAAACACAAAGAGGGCTCCTCTGTTGACTTCTGGTTTTTCGGGTTTCTTTCAGTGCCAGCTGGTATCTCTTAACAGGAGATGTTAGAGTGCGAATAACTTGAGAAGCTGTAATAATTTTTCTTCACAGTTTTCTGAAATCCAGTGTGCATTTTGAAGCATACTTTTCTGCTAGGATATCCGTGTATACAAGACAATCTGTAACAAAATGAAAATAAACATTATACCATATAGACTATTCTCAAATGAAAACAAATATCCAGCAAAGTATCCAGATATTGAAGATCATATATGGTAATAACCATATAATCTAAAATGCATTGGTGGAATTATAAAACAAATCAGTTTCTAAAGATATAGACAGCAGGTAGAGGCATCCAGATTACTATTTCCTTTGGCGTAGTGAGGGTGGTTTACTCCAATCTGGAGAACTGGGTATGATTCCCCATTCCTCCACATGCAGGCAGCTGGGTGACCCTGGGTCAGTCAAAAGTTCTCTCAGCTGTTCTCTCATGAGCAATTCTCAGTCAGAACTCTCTCAGCCTCACCTACCTCACAGGATATCTGTTGTGGGGAGAGGAAGAGAAGGAGATTGTAAGCTACTCTGAGACTCCTTCAGGTAGTGAAAAGCGGAGTATGAAAACCAACTCTTTTTCTTCTCTCAGTCTGCTGACAGATCAGCTGAGCAGATCCACCACCTCTTTTGTAAATTATCTTTTCCATTGCTCTCCATTGATAGAGCGTTGGTATAGCATTGGGCACACTTAGTTATGAGCGAGTTTAATAAATCCATCACTTTATATGTAGGAGCTGACTAACACATCAGTCGAATAGAAAAATTGCACCCAACACCATTTCACAAACCAACAGAGGGACATGTTTGTATCGCTCCATCTCATGAAGGATCATTACTTTAGACTTATTGGATATTTGGTTAACACAGCAGAGTTTGCCCAGTCATAGAAGCATGATACTGAACGCAGTAAATAAATCTCCAAAGACGTGCATTGCAAAAAAGGTACACTTACATTTATTCAAGTAGATCACATTCAGGTTGCAGTCAAAAGAAGAGAAAGCACTTTCCCTATCACAAACGGCCAGCTAATCTGGCATCATGTGTGTGGGAGTATGAGGGCATTGTCTCTACAGGGGGGACCTGCAGAGACATGTGTCTCCATGGAAGGCCATGTGAGATGAGAGAACAAAGGGAGAGAGGAGTAGGTCAGAGGGTAGCTCCCAGGTTAAGACAAAGAGAGGCATCCCGTTCAAGAGGATAACACCTATACGCACTAGGGAATTTCAAACAGGCGATATATTCCGGTTCAGGAACGGTTCCCAAACGGTTTCTGGTCTGACATTTCAGACAGAACCGTTTTAGAACCAGTTCCCTACCGGAATATATTTGTACTTTCACACACAAACGCTTCTGTCCCGTTCAGGAAACGGGGCTGAAGTGTTTTACCTGTAAACCGCTTCCAAGTAGTCTTCAGTTTCTTCTCTTGGATCTGAAACACTTTTTCTCGCTGTTTTTCACCCGTGCGGGTGATCTCTGGCTTTTTTTTTTTGAACGTTCATTTTAGAGCGCTATAGCACTATAACACAACACCAAAACAGCACCATAGCAACCCCATTGGAATGTTATGTGTTGTGTTATAGTGCTATAGCGCTCTAAAATGAACGTTCAAAAAAACCCCCCAGAGATTGCCCATGCAGGCGAAAAACGGTGGGAAGAAGCGGTGCAGTCTGAATTGCCAAACCGCTTCTGATCCGGGTCTTTTCCGGTAGGGGAAAGTCATGTGTGAAATGGCAGCCCTGTATCGGTTTACTTCAAGACGGATCAAAAACGACTTCAAACTGGCTGAAACTTGGTAATGTGAAATTCCCTACTTAGAGTGATGTAAGCGCCCCCCAGTGTCCAGGCATGCTGAGTCGCTCACTCTGTTCCTAGATACAGCCAGTCTCTGATTTAAACACTGGAAGGGTGTTTGTTGTTTCCTTGGATATACTGAAAATTAAACACTTTATCAGCATCTGAAATTTCACCTGAGCAACTGCAGAGTGCTGTGTATTACATAGCATCTATTCATTTAGGTGTTTCTATGTGCTTGTTACAGAAATATGGGATCCATTCCCTATTGAAAACAGGGTGGCACTTGCCTGTAACTATCCATAGATGTAGCTTCTGTGCAGGCACACATTGGGATCACATTTTCTAGCTAAGAAATGGGATAGTACATTGGGGTAGCATTTTCTGGCTAAGAAAGGCTTAGGCAGTCCCTTCCCTCAGTTTCTGCAGAGCCATTATAAACTCTCAACAGACCTAATTAGAAAGGAGAACTCACAGTGGGGCAGGAGGGATGGAATATATACCTGCACAGAAGACATGGAGATGGACAACAGCCACAGATAAATTGCAATCCCATTTTCATCTTCGGTTTTCTGTGCAGTCCCACACTGGGATTCTAGCAAACTACTCACCAATGGAGGCATGGTTATACTCTCACCAGGACAGCAATTAAAGAACAGCTCTGCTGACTTCTGCAACTTTTCTTGCCTGCTTTTCTAGAGCAAAGGTGTGCCTAGTTAACCAAGTCGCTGCCTTACAGATGTCCAGCAGAGGCACTCTTTGATGAAAGGCTGCAGAGGAACTCTGCACTGTCATGAAGTTGAGTGTGCATACCGAGAGGGCAACACAAGCTAGCATTTTCGAAATGCAAATTTCTTGTGGATACAGTCCATCTGGATAAAGACTGGGCTGATGCAACTCTACCCTTTCTAGGATTGGAATACAGACAAGAAAGCCAGAATCTGCTCTGAACAGTTCCCTTTAAACAGAGCAGTAGAGCTCCTCTGAAATCCACTTTGAGACAAAGTGAGAAATGGGGACTATAAATGATATAAATAAAATGAATAAATATCAAAATCAAGTGTGTGCAGAGGCTGTTCAGCTCGGGTTGCGGGATTGGGAAGGACCAAAGGGAATACAATTTCTCGAGCTAAGTGAAACTTGGATACAACTTTGGGTAAAAACCATAGGCTGGGATGTAGTGCAGCCTTTTCATTGTGTATCTTCCTGAAGGAAGGGTCCATCTGCAAAGCTGGCAATTTACTGATTCTCCTTGCCGAAGTAACAGCAACCAAAATGGCCACTTTCATGGAGAGCAAAGATAATGGGCAGGTGCAGACCAGAAGGTTGGTAGTTCAGCAGTTTGAGACCCGAGTGCCGCTTGACGGAGTGAGCTCCCATCTCTGCTCCCAGTGCCTGCCAACCTAGCAGTTTGAAAGCAAGAAATTGCAAGTAGATAAAAAGGTACCACTTTGGTGGGAAGGTAACAGCGTTCCGTGCGCCTTGGCGTCTAGTCATGCCAGCCACATTACCACGGAAATGTCTTTGGACAGCGCTGGCTCTTTGGCTTGGAAACGGAGATGAGCACCGCATCCCTAGAGTCGGATTTGACTGGCTTTCAAGCAAAGGAAACCTTTACTAGTCAATTGTCCAAAGGGCCTCAGCGTAAGGTGAAAGAGCATGACAAATAATGACCACTGTGGAACTACTGGAGACCTTTTTTTGGGGGGGTGCATTTTAAGTAAGCCCTTCACAAATTGACAGGAGACCCTGTGAGAGAAAACAGTTGATCCTTCTCCCACATTGTGATGCACCTCTCCACTTTTCAGCAGCTCTGAGGAAAAGGGATGTGTGCTGGAACCGAGAGAGCCAAGTTGGAAGATCTGTTCGTCTTTTGTTTTCAGTGCAGCCCCATATTGGGGACTGTGCACATGCAGGGCTGCTGTGCGGAGGGGATAATTTATTTAGCTTCCCAGGAACCAAGCGGGGTGCCCCCTTCCCTGGAACAGGTGCAGTGGTTTCCTCCTCCAGCCATCACCTGCTCCGGAGGTGCAGTTTCCTAGAGGGCACCCCTCTTCCCTCCCACCATTGGGAGCTGTCCTTTTTCCAGCCAAAGATGGTCACATCGTCCAAGGGAGGGGGCACTGATGGGATTTGCAAATTCTCTCTGTAGTTAGGAAAGAATTTACTGTTTGTTTATGCATGCTGATGTCTTGGCTAGCTTAAAGTTAGAGGCCCAGTGGGGAAGCCTGCACGGAGTTGGCTGCCAGAGCAAAGTGACAAAATGCGTAATTAGTTAGCACGGGGACTCTCCAGTTGGGCAATCACTACTTTACGGGTGGACTAGAGAGTAAACATTGGGTTTCAGGTTTATTGCTCTTTGTCCTCCCTCTTTACCTCGTTCTCAGGCAAAGTGTAGAAATCTCTAAGAAAAGATGAAGGTTAGAGAGTAGCTAGGCAGGATGTTTTTCCTGTATCATTTTTTGTTACTTTCGACTCCCAGTTTACCCTCCCTCGTTAGTAAAGTTTCTTTGTTTAAAAGCTTTATTATCGTGCATTTATTGACCCTGCATTTACATTGAAATCCCTAAGAGGCACCCACTCCAGTTCCACCTGATCCACCATTAGTAACACCAGGAAGTCCTCTGAGAAAACCATAGTGGGATGGGATGGGAGAATGTGTACCTGCAGAGAAGACACTCAATGAACAAGTGTTACAGGTAAAAGCAGCGCTATTTTTGGGCAGGAACGCACAGGAACGGAGTTCCAGCTGGCTCCTGAGTTGGCCACGCCCAGCAGGAACTCATTAGCATAACAGGCCACACCCAACAGCAGAAACTCATCGGGATTGGCTACATTAGGGGTGTGTGGCCTAACATGCAAAGGAGTTCCTGCTACAAAAAAAGCCGTGGGGTTTTGACAACAAACAAGGTAAACAGAATAAGAAGCAAAAGGTGGGTGTGGCTGGATGGCCACACTTCTGGTAACGGGGCTGTGGCCTAATATGCTAATACGCTGTGCTGCCAGGGGTGTGGCCTAATATGCGAATGAGTTTCTACTGTTGGGTGTGGCCTGTTACGCTAATGAGTTCCTGCTGGGCTTTTTCTACAACAAAGCAACTCCCTTTTCATCTTCAGTCTTCTGTGCAGTCCCACATTGGGATGTTACCAACCGAACGATTTAGGAGGCGGGTAAATGTTCTCACCTTATCAGTTATCGGAACAGGGAGTGTAGGATGGCCTTGCCGACCTCTGACGCCTTTCTTGCTTGCAAATCCAGCACATAGTGCTTAGTGAACATCTCCGAGGAGGACCACGTGGTTGATCTGCAAATCTCAAGCAGGGGGACGCCTCATGGCATTGTTTAGAGGATGCCGGTGGTCTAGTGGAATGCATGCAAATGTGCAGAGGGGAAGGCAATCCTGCTTGCTTGTGACATCTCTGGATTGCAGAAACGATCCACCTAGACCAGGGGTCCTCAAACTACGGCCCGCGGGCCACATGCGGCCCGCCGAGGACATTTATGCGGCCCGCCGAGTGTTTATGCCCACCCCCCACCCCGCCCGGAGCTGCCTCCTCCTCGAGGAGCGCAGCAGCAGCGCCCCCGCTGCCTCTTTCTTCCTCCAGCAGCCCTGGGCGGCAAGAGCACCCAGGAGCTGAGGAGGAGGAAGGGGCGAGCAAGCTGGTTGTGGGGGAGGGGGCGAATGCGGAGGCGGGGCGAGCAGGCTGGTGGGGGGCAGGGGGCGAATGTGGCGGCGGGGCGAGCAGGCTGGTGGGGGGAGGGAGCCAATGCAGCGGTGGGGTGAGCAGGCTGGTGGGGGGAGGGAGCCAACGCGGCGGCGGGGTGAGCAGGCTGGTGGGGGGAGGGAGCCAATGCGGCGGCGGGGCGAGCAGGCTGGTGGGGGGAGGGAGCCAACGCAGCGGCCCTCCAACGGTCTGAGGGACAGTGAACTGGCCCACTGTTTAAAAAGTTTGAGGACCCCTGACCTAGACAGTGTCTGGGAGGTATTTCCCCTTATTGCACCCAGTATAAGAAATAAAAAGATTAACACACGTCCTAAAAAGTTTGGTCCTTCTAACATTTAAAGTAGGGAATGCGCATTCAGCAGGAGAGGAGGGTTTAGGGGGAAATACAGGCAACATATGGAATGTAGAAACCACCTTAGGCAAAAATTCTAGGCTAGGTCTAGAATTCTGCCAAAAAATTAAAAAATGGGGGGGGGGGTCAGTGCACAGTCAGCTTGCTAACCTCTGGACTGAAGTTATGGCTATCAGAAAACAGACTTTAACTGCGAAAGTACCAATGAGAGGGGCCATTGTGCTACCAGCATGGGATGTGGGAGGTACATGTCCAGCAGCCATTTCGGGAAATGCTTACAGAGTCTGTGCAATAAAAGAATGGTCAGAGGGTAAAAGGCAGAGATGGCTGCTGAATGAACCTTCACAGATGAGCACGCCAACTCTTGGGTCTTGAGAAAGATCAAATATTGTAAAACTACTGTCAAAAGACGCAAAGTAGGGGGATGGCCACGCCCAGCAGGAACATGCCCATGGCTCAAAGCATTTCCACTTAGTTCTGTAAGACCTTCCGGTGGATGCCTTGCAGGAGGTAAGTACCTCCCTAATATGGGGGGGGGGGGCCAAGGTCATTTGTTCATCAGTCTCTACGCAATGAGGCGGAGGTGAGGAATCAAGCTTAGTTCTCCCAGATTAGAGTCCACACTCCTAACCACTACATCAAACCGGCTTCTCATGCACTCTGCCGAGGGTCTTGGCCGGTGAGTTGTGCTCCCCTGCAATGCGGATGACCCGAAGGTGGGTACCACGCTCTGGGGTCCAAAGCCAGATCTCCGACACCTCTGCATTGAGTAGTCTGGAACCCGTGCCTCCTTGCCCGTTCATATAGAAGATGGTAGAAACATTGTTGGTTCGAACGAGAACTTACTTCCCTTGGACAACTTCATGCTGCCTGACTCCAAATGGAAATCCAGAAAACAGGTTATTATCTCGTGACCCCTAGGAGAGTGCCCTGATAACTTACCTAGGTGTAGAAAACTGATGGTGGCGGGGGGGAGTGTTGGTCGGGTTTGAGTCTGGCCACGAACCACAATTGCAAAGCTGACGTGAATAGTCTGGTCATAGGCAAGGCAGCAGTATCTGCTGCCCTTAATCCCAATACTTTCCGGATCAGAACTGCACTCTAGAAACAGCAACGTGAGAAGCAACCAACCAAAGCTATTCCCCTGGTGAGTGGGAGGTAGCCCCCAGCAGAAAAGGAGTCTAGTCTCACCTTATCAGTTGATAATGAACTGGACCATTTGGGAGGGTTCCAAATTTAGATTTCTTCCCATTTCTTATAAGGCCTAGGTCTCAGCAAGTCCTGATTGCCAAGGCGATGTTATCCAACAACACCTTCTTAGACCCGTTTAGCCATTTGTTTAAGTACAGGGATATAGTACACTCCCTCAGCTGGAGGTAAGCAACAGTGGAGACCATACATTTCATGAATAGCTGGCGCGGGGGGTGGGGGGAATAGCTGGACCAAAAGGTAAGGCACAAGACTGGTAAACCTTAACCCTGAATTTAAAATGAAGATATTCTTTATAATTTTTATGAATTGCCACATGCAAGTAGAAGAGGAGATTGGATTTATACCTCATCCTTCACTATCCGAAAGAGTTTCAGAGAGGCTTTACAATCTCCTTTCCCTGCCCTTCCCCTCAACAGACACTTTGTGAGGTAGGTGGGGCTGAGAGAGCTCTTTGAGAACTGCTTGTGAGAGAACAGCTCTGAGAGAACTTGTGATGGACCCAAGGTCATACCATCAGCTGCATATGGATGAGTGGGGGATCAAACCCGGTTCTCCCAGATTGCAGTCTGCGCTCCTGACCCCTACACCAAACTTGGCTCTCTGTAAGTCTCTTGGAGAACAGTATTCAATTGTCTGGGGCCAAAAATAGAGCAAGAACCACCATCTTTCTTATCAACCAAAGAGAGCTTAGAGTAGAAACCAGGGGACAGGAGTAGAGTGCTGTTTCCATTTCTAAGCTAAAGTCATTCTGGTTGCAATAACCAATTGTTGGAAGAGATTCCTCTAACATTTTCCCACTCTAGTTGGGAAGTTACCTAAAAGATAAATCCTTGGCATCAAATCAGAAATATGACTCAGAATAATGTCTGTTCTTTTAAAAACTATATTCTAGACCTTATGTACCACTGTGCAAGACGCGATTTTTCCGGCATTACTCTGATTTGCCTGGAATTTTAGCTAATGTCCCTGGCATCATATGCCACTGATAGAACACTTTCAGACAATTTTCTGTAATGCCTATATTAAGCAATACTTTTGCTACGTCTTGGATCATTTATTTAATGGGATCACCTGCCCTATGTCCACTTTCTAACTACATTTGAAGTCCCATCTTATTTCATCATTCTTGCGGAGGCATAAATGTGTCTTTGCTAATAGGCCTTTTGACGGCCCTTGACCAATCGAGATTCTTTCAGTTCCACTTGATACGAAAAAGAGAGCCAGCGTGGTGTAGTGGCTAAGAGCAACAGACTCTAATCTGAAGAGCCGGCTTCAGTCCCCACGGATCCTCCGCGTGAAGCTTGCTGGGTGACCTCGGGCCAGTCACAGTTCTCTCAGGACTCTCTCAGCCCCACCTACCTCACAAGGTGCCTGTTGTGGGGAGAGAAAGGGAAGGAGATGAATCACTTTGAGATTTCTTAGGGTAGAGAAAAGCAGGGTATGAAAACCAACTCCTCCTCCTTCTAAAGACATTAGTTCTTAAAACGGATTGAATACCATGCCTCTAATGGAAGTATTGAAACAAAGGGATTTTTAAAAAGTGCATCAAGTTCCTTGCCAATAACGGGCTTCCATTTCTTTCTTAAAGTAACAGGCCCTGTGTTGGCTTTATCCTGAATGTGGCATTCTGCTCCTTTTGTGCTAACCACTTTGGATCTTCTCTCTTCCTTATCCAAATAAAACTTGTGGTCCCCCCGACCCCCAGCCTCATTGCCTCTGATTGCTTGATGGAGCCACAGCCAGTAATCCAGGGCTGGTTCTGCAGTTGTATGTATGCATGTAATGGCAAAGTGAGCAGATCTGAGCCTAGGGTTGCCAACCTTTAGGGGGATCAACTGGGGTTACAGCTGATCTCCAGGCAACAGATGTTAGTTTGCCTGGAGAAAATGGCCACTTTGGAAGGTGGACTTCATGGCATTATATGCTGTTGAAGTTCCTCCCCTTCTCAAACCCTACCCTCCTCAAGCTCCACCCCTAAAATAAGTAAAATTTCCCAACCCGGAGCTGGCAACCCAAGAGAGGTCTGGCTATCCTCAACTAGGGCCAGGGACTTTTCAGCCCTGGCCCCCGCCTGGTGGAACTCTCTGTCGGAGAGCATCCTCGCCCTACGGGATTTACTACTGTTCTGCAGGGCATGCAAGACAGAGATATTCCACCAGGCATTTGGTTGAGGGCAGCAATGGTGTGGCACTCTCATATCCGCACTTTCCCCCAGGTCTGGCACTCTCATTTCCCCACTTTCCCCCAACTCCTTCACATCCCCTCCACCTTAAGGGGTTGGTGAGTTCTGAAATGTTTTCCACCATCTTGGATAATATTCTGATACGTTGTGGATGCTTTCAAGTATTTTAAAGTTGTTCTTAATTTTATTATTTATTGCATTTGTCTTCCGGTGTAAGCTGCCCCAAGCCCTGCCTGCAGGGAAGGGCAACCTAATAAATGAAATTTAATAAAGTAATACAATTAATTAATTAATTACATTGTGTCTCCTAGTAAGACCCCTATCAGGCAAGTGGTAGCAGTGCTGCATGGAGGGCACGATTCAGTAGGTACGTTCATCGGCATACCGTGTCAGCTTTCTGACGGCTGAGCACAGGGACGATTGGGAAGGTTCGGTGATGAATAGAAGGCCCCCCCCCCACCTGATGTGGTCGTAACAAGTGGTCAAGACAGCTTGTTTGGAAACAGAATATCAAAAGGTGGAAATTCTGAACGGTAAAGATATATTGGATTAAGGCGAAAATAGGCAGCAGGCCTCATGCCATCACTTAGAACTCGTAAGGAAATGCCAGTGATGTAACTGAGTTCCCATTCTGAGTTTCTTCATAACACATAACACCTCAGAAGGAAGTGAAATTTGTGGGCTGGGGAGTCCTGGATAAGGTGTATCTGAAAGATGCAGCCCCTTTTGGCGAGAAGTACATAAGTTTTGGGTCTCCTAAGTAATCTGTGATAGAGTAGGCCCTATTGTAGATGATGTAACTGTGCTTGAGTGGTTTGGAGGTTAGCGTGTTGGATTGGGATCTGGGACCACCCAGGTTTGAACCCTCACCCTGCCACAGGCACTCACTGGGTGGCCTCCAGCTGGTCACTCACTCTCAGCCTAACTTCATTCACAAGATGGCTGTTGGGGTAAAATCTGGCTCTCCACTGGGGAGAAAAATAAAGAGTTTTATCAATATAAGTAAATCAAATAAATAAATTACGAGGCTGCGTGGAGAAGAATATTTCTTTATTAACAGTACTTATAACCTGCCTTTCTCCTGGGGCAAGACGCAAAGCGGTTTCACTGCCGCAAGAAGTGGTGGTGGCTACAAGCATAGACAGCTTCAAGAGGGGACTGGACAAACATGAATCAGAGATCCATCAGCGGCTATTAGCCACAAGGTATAGATGGAACACACTGCCTGGGGCAGTGATGTTCTGTATTCTTGGTGTTTGGGGGGGGACAGTGGGAGTGTTTCTGGAGTCTGGACCTGCTAGTGGACCTCCTGATGGCACCTGGGTTTTGGCCACCATGTGACATAGAGCGATTATTTTAAATTAATTTTAATTAATTAATTTCCAACAATGTAATTGAAACCATCAGTAGGAAACTTAAAAATGCAGTGTGTTGAAAACAGATCAACAACATCTATAAACCGTTCCCAGCCCTCTTGGGAAGAATTTTGGATTGCAACTAAAAAGCCCTGTAGAATGATTCAGAATGACATCATTTCTGGAAAATCTGTGAAGTCAGGTTGCCAAAGGAATGGGACTGTTTGACTGTACAGCCGAGAAACGCAATTGTATATTAAATGGGGATTCTTTTCCCCCCAACGCTTGAAATTTGTTAGGAAGGATCCTTTGGGTCAGTGATACAATTCCTGAAAATTGAGATTCAGTTGAATGGGGGGATTATTGTTGCAGCTGGAAATAGGTTTCCCATTGGAACGAAGGGAAATGGAAACCTTAAACAAGAAGATAAATGTGTATAATAACTACAATAGGGAGTTTTCTATGAAAAAAATTAATACTAAAATGGGGCAAATTATTCACATCCTTGCCAAGGCGTGAGCCAAATTCCATAGATTGTATTTTAAGTTATATCCTTCTGCCACCAGTATCTTATTTTATTTGTCTGATTAAATACTTATCCGTCACCCTTCTACCTTGTGGAACTCAAGTAGGCTATTTAAAAAGCTGTCAAGTCACAGCTGACTTAAGGCAACCCTGCAGCATTTTCAAGGCAAGAGACATTCAGAGGCGGTTTGCCATTGCCTGGCTCTGCGTAGTGACCCTGGACTTCCTCGGTGATCTCCCATCGCAGTGTTAAGCAGGGCCAAGCCTGCGTAGCTTTCAAGATTGACAGGATCAGATAACTGTGGGCTGTACAGGTCTGGCCCAAGCAGCTTACGACAGAAACATATAAACGATGATTATAGAAAACACATAAAAGACCACAATTTGCAATCTTCCATTAGGATTGCCAGTAAGTAAGAACTAACTTAGGTTGCGGTCACACGCGCGAGATAAAGGAGGTGGGGGAAGTGAGGCTATTTAACTCCGTAGGAATTTGACTCGCAGTTGCCCAATCACACAGTCCTCGGAAGTTGCGGGCACAGACCACCACTGCGTGATCAGACACAACCGTGGGTGAGTTGGGTTTTTTTTTGTTTTTTTTGCCATTTGTTACTGACTTGCTTCAACGAGGGATTGATTAAACGCATCACTGCACTGAGGGCTCCCTATGGCATTTGCGATGATGCGCATACCGAGAAGGGGGGGAAAACAACAGCACGGAGTCAGGATGGCCTGATCAGACCATCCCGACACCATGAGGGCGCACCGGAGTGATCAGACACAGGGAAGTCTGTCTGTGGCCCGTAGCAACCCGTTTGCTACCAGACTTCCCCTGGTGTCTTTTTACTCCACTTCTGCGGCGGAGCAAAACAGATTGCCGACAGGTGCGAGGCGCTTCCCAGATGTTCGTGTCTGATTGCACCCTTTAAATCTGCCCGGCATCCACTCCTATGGCAGGGCTACTTGTGCGTGTGATCGCGCCCTTAGTCAAATGCAGTTCTAAATAGAACCATTTTCAGCTGCCTGCTGAAGATTGGAAGTGAAGGGGGCCAGGTGTGCCTCCTTGGGGGGGGGTTTGTTCCATAGTGGTGGGGCTCTGTACCTACAAAGTGACCTTCTTTGATTGGTGGGACAGTCAGGAGGGCCTCTCCTTGTGATCATTCCTAGGCAGAATTAGAATGGGCATAGGGCATTAGCATGTAGAATATGAAAGCATCGATATGCGTGCTACGGAAAGTTTGCACACACGGCTGCCGAAAGCCCTTTCTTATGGTGCGGTCAGCTGTGCACTGAGTCTCTGGAACTCCTTCCCACTGCAAAAGTAGGGTTCTGTGTCAGAGGTGGAATAACTGGGACATAAATTTTCTACAAATCCCATTGTGTCGGTATCTGATGATTAGGTGGAGTGCAGAGGAGCCTATGAGAAATGCATGAATGCTATGCCAGTGGACCGCTGTGGCCTGTAGAAACCTGTCGCCAAAGATAACTGAAATCCCACAGTACTCATGGGCCCGATCTGCATCTGGCATTTGCTCCTCTGTCTTACCAAACCCACACTGGAACAGAAATCCCCATCTACATTGCATGCCACTTTCACTTTGATTGAGTGTCGCATTTTATGGCAGTGTCCAGACTGCGTGCTGCTTTCCCTTCCTTTGATCTCTGTTTTTATTGTGGTTGTCTGCATAGATTTATGGCCATTTTATGGCCATTCGGGGGTGACTCAGCAGTCAGCACAGTGTTGGCCCGGGATAGCTGAGTGTGCTTTTGAACTGCATCTTTTTCTGTTCCAGTGTGGGTCTGGTAAAACAACTGAGCAAATGCAAATGCAGAGTGGCCCGTAGTCAAACAGGCCTTTGAGCCAGTCTTTGTCAGCTCAGCCTGTGGAATCACTAGGCATGTGTGTGTGTGTTCAGAACAGCTAACACAGCAGCAGCACAAGATGTGCTGGGTCGTTGACGAAAAGGGGTACTTGGTCACTGGGACTTCCATGGCAGAAGTCTTGTTGGCCTCTGACTTGATAGGCAGGAGCAGCAGCCGCTGTATGGGCAGTTGGTGGCTGGAGTGTGATCCAGCACCCCTTTATTAACTCTTTCCTCCCACAACCATTTACGGGCAGTATCATATGTCACAGTCTTGGTTAACCAAGAGCAGCACCTTCGCTCTGCCTCAGACCATACTTAGCTAGGACTGCCACCCTCCAGGCTGGGCCTGGGGAGGGGACCTCCTGGAATTACAACTGGTCTCCAGATGACAGGGATCAGTTCTCCTGGAGAAAATGGCTGATTTGCAGAGTGGACTCCCTGGCATTATAGCCTAGTGAGGTCTTTCCCTTCCCCAAACCCTCCACGCCGCAGGCTCCATCCCCAAATCTCCAGGGATTTCCCAGTCCACAGTTGGCAACCCTACTTTTAGCTCCCTCTGCTCAACAAGCTGTTCAAAGAATTTTTTACAAAGTCTACTACAAACTCATGGGGGGATGCTAGGAAGGAATGAGGGTCGCGGTGGCTCCGAGGTTAAGATGCTGAGCTGCAGACCGGAAGGTCTATAGTTTGGCAGTTCGAGACCCTAGAGCTGCATGACAGGATGAGATCCCCCTGACCCCAGCTCCTGCCAACCTAGCAGTCTGAAGGCAAGAAATTGCAAGTAGATAAATAGGTACCGCTTTGGTGGGAAGGTAACAGTGTTCCATGCATTTAGTCATGCTGGCCACATGACCACAGAAATGTCTTCGGACAGTGCTGGCTCTTCGGCTTGGAAACGGAGATGAGCACTGCCCCCTAGAGTCGGATTTGACTGGCTTTCGAGCAAGGGAAACCTTTACCTTTTTAGGAAGGAATAGGGGTGTTATAACTCTCCTTGTCTCCATTGTCCCCCTGAAAACTGCCACCTTCAAGATGTTTTAACTCGAGGGGGAGTATGTGTGAGTAACTATCTTTTTCTGAAGTGGGGGATATAGCAGTAACATCGATGTGGTGGTTTTGGAGGGAAAACAGCACAGGGAGGGGGGAAATTACCTTCTTCTCCACACTGAAACCTCAGGGGTTGCAGTTTTTCAAAGGAAAAGCATCTTTTAATATGATCAAGGAACTGCATGTGATGTGTGTCATTCCATCCTAAGCAGGGTTTTGGATCCTGGTCATAGTTCATTTTTATTGAAGTAAAGTCCGTTAGTATACACAGCTGCTCCTTAATCCCCGGAAATGGCCCTTCCTGGCTGTCTCGGATCCCTGTATATCCTGATTTAAAAAAAATAATTAATTTAATTGTTGCTCCTGGACCAAAGTGCCATTTTTACAAACGAGTTTAAAGAGCGGAATGGAGCTGCGGTGGCTCAAGTGGTTAAGACGCTGAACTGCAGGCTGTGGAAGGTCAGTAGTTCAGCAGTTCGAGACCCGGGTGCCGCATGACGGGGTGAGCTCCTGTCTCTAGTTCCAGCTCCTGCCAACCTAGCAGTTCGAAAGCAAGAAATTGCAAGTAGATAAATAGGGACCACTTCGGTGGGAAGGTAACAGCGTTCCATGCACCTTGGTGTTTAGTCATGCCGGCCACATAACCACGGAAACGTCTTTGGACAGCGCTGGCTCTTCGGCTTGGAAACGGAGATGAGCACCGCAACCCTAGAGTCGGATTCGACTGGCTTTCGAGCAAGGGAACCTTTACCTTTTTTAAAGAGCGGATGTCTTATTCTTCCCCTCAGGATGCAGTGGCTCATGAAGGGGATAAAACGGCTCTGATAAAAGAAACCTGGTGTTGAAGTGCCGTCCTCCCGTCTTCTGAGTGATGTGGTTTCTGTCGAGGACCCCCTGAAATATCTTTTTAAAAAACTGTCTCCCCTCTGTTTTTGGCCCTGAAACTGACGGGCTGAAGGTCACACACACTGAAATCCATCATGTTTCCTGTCAGAACTGCCTCCTGCCCTTTTATCTTGGCAAAAGTTTATCTCTCATACTTGCTATGACAAAGTTGTGTCAGAGGAATGTGGTGATGTTGTTAACCAAATGCAGGTGGTGGAGCTTCAAGTGCGTGCCTGTCTGTCATCTTCATCATCAGTCATCATCATCATGGGTAGCCGTGCTAGTCTGTCTGTAGCCGTAGAAAAGAGCCAGAGTCCGCTAGCCATCTTAAAGACTAACAAAATACGTGGTGGGGATGTGTGTGAGTCGCTGCTCACTTCTTCAGATAATCAGCATCATATTTATGAACGGCTTGTGAATTAACTTCCTGCCTCCAGGACTGCAGGGGATGATGTAAGAATAAGACGAAGAGGAAGAATTTGTTTATTTATATTATCCATTACATTATTTATAGTTGGCCTTTCTCACAGGGACTCCAGATGGATTACACACAGCAAGCCAGGACAATCACCCCAAAATTGGGGCATTCAGTAACCAACGCATTAGGATTTTAGAAGTCGAGACCCGCCAGAAAGAACAGAAGAAGAAGAAGAAGAAGAAGAAGAAGAAGAGATTGGATTTATACCCTGCCCCTCACTTGGAGTCTCAGAGCGGCTTACAAACTCCTTTCCCTTCCCCTCCCCACAACAGACACCCTGTGAGGTAGGCGGGCCTGAGAGAACTCTAACACAAACTGCTCTTTCAGGAACAGCTGTGCCAGAGCTTGTGACTGACCCAAGGTCACACCAGCAGGTGCAAGTGGAGGAGTGGGGGATCAAACCTGGTTCTCCCAGATTAGAGTCCACACACTTAACCACTACGCCAAACTGAAGCACAGCACTGGTATTCACACATTATGCGGTACAGAAACCCCATAAATTGGCTCCTACTTACAAGAAAATATACACAGCAGGATGGACCACAGTTCCCAGTCATTTATCCAAGCCAGTTGGCAACCGTGTTTTGTACAGCTCCTGTTACCTGCCCAGAATGATGAAATGAAATGGCACAGAAATGGGCACGGATGAAATGGGCACAGAAAAGCACGGGGTGGTGGTGGTGGAGGACAGAAAAAAGTTACAAAGCAGGGAGAGATCTTTCTGTGCCCTTTCCTCTGTCTCTCCCCTTTTACTGTTCCGCGGAGCTGCCTTGTGCCTGCGCCAGTGGGACACCTCCTGGTGGTGGCTGGCGGGTGGTTTCCAGAGGTGCTTTCCCTCCCATGGAGGATCCTAGAATAGCCCACCACATCCTCCTCCTCCTCCTCCAGGCAGAGCGCGCTGGGTCTGGGGAGGGGAGAGGAGGAAATAGCATTGGGATCTGGCTCCTGGAAGGGGTGGCCGCTGTCGGCAGTAGGGGAGGAGCAGAAGGGGGGGGGAGATATCTGGGCCGGCAAAAGCCCACCGACGTTCCCCAGCGGCTGCTCTTGACCGGATGCTGCGGAATGAAGAGCAGGTTCCCCGTCGTCGGAGCGCGCCGCAGGCGGAGAGGGTGTGATTCCTGCCGAGGAGGACTTGGGCTGGCTCTGGAGGCGCCTCTTTCCTGCTCATGCCTGCTGCTTGCCTCGGAAACTCCGGGCTGCCTTTCCTGCTAGCACCAGAGGCGGGATGGAGATCCACGCTCTTGGGTCGCTGCAACTTTTCCTCTTTGCCCTCTGGGGTAAGTCCATGGCGTGGCTGGTCTCAGACTTGCTCCAAGCCGGCATCGGGGAATGCTTCAGCGTTACTGCTCTGGCATGATGCTGCATGGATGTGGTCGATTTTGAAGACAGGGGGGTAAAGATTTGCCTCTCAGCCTCCTATTAGAACGGCACAGTTGGGCAGAGAGCAGGAATCAAAGGAGTTTCCCGAAGTCCTCGATGCATCTGGCGTTAAAATGCCTTCCCAGCCATTGCAATCTTGCTGGAAAAACAAAAAGCGGGTCCAGAAAGGAGGCTTGATAGAGATTTTTTATTACATACCATAAGAAAGCAGCGCGGGGCGGGGGAGCGGGAAGAATAAAGTTGGCAGATAAACACAGCCACCCACTGGCCCCTGGAGCATTTCCCTTGAATTATGCAGCAGCAATGTTGATAGAAGCCGATGCCTGCAGTTTTGAAAGATGGGGGTGGGTGGGTTTCGAGGCGCAAGCAGGGACTGGATCTCCTCCTCTGCTTCCAGATCTTACATAGCTTCTTTCTGGGGTTTCAGGCATGGTATTAATCATTCATCGTCGTGTATATTTTGAGCTGACCGCAGAGCTTTACAACGTGCATTTTGTGTATCCTTGCAACGATGTGGTGATGAAGGATATTCTCCTCTCCTGCAAAAGGGGCTTTAATAACTGAGCAAACTTTGCTCAGGTCACCCAATAAAGGCCATTTCAACAATGCGGAGAAACAAACCCAAGCTTGCAACCCAGGGTGGGGTGGGGATACCTATAAAGTACTGAGACAGATGCATTGAAGAGTGATTTCAGCTCCTACTTTATTAGTTAAATGAAGGTCCGCTTATATTCTTCTTCCAGTCTCACCCAACACACACCCTGTGTTCCCGTGATAGGTTTATTTACATAGTCTCTGTCCCTCATTGGTTCCCCCTTAGGATCCGAACTGGCCGATCAGCGAGTTCTAGGATCCTCTGCGTACGTTCTAGATGCGAAGCTCGGCTTGTTCGCATGGCCATGTGTTAGCCTGACTGTGTGCGTGGTCTCTCTTAGAACATAACACCATAAGCATTCTTCTAGTAGAAATGAGCAGGAGTCCAGTAGCACTTTACAGACTGACAAAAATCTGTGGCAGGGTAGGAGCTCACTTTTTCAGTGGTGGTGGAATGTGCCATCAAGTTGCAGCTGACTTGTGGTGACCCCACGGGGTTTTCCAGGCAAGAGATGTTCAGGGGTGGTTTGCCATGGCCTGCCTCTGCATAGGGACCTTGGACTTCCTCGGTGGTCTCCCATCCAAGACCTAACCGGGGCCGACCCTGCTTAGCTTCCAGGATCTGAAGAGATTGGGCTAGTCTGGGCTACTCAGGCCAGGACTTGTGCAATGCCGGCATTTTATTCACATGATAGTTTTAGGTGGCTGTTTCTAAATGTGTGATGTGGAGAGGTTGCTCCTCACGGGTAGAGCTGGAACCGGCGTTCGTGTTCGGCATTCATTTTGTTTGCTAGACCGCTGGCTTCCTTCCTTCATCTGTGGTAGACAGAATATCACAGATTTTATATTTTTATATTGAAATCAGAACTTGCAACTATTGCCGCCGGGGTAGATTAGGGTGTTCAAAGAGCCCTGCCGGAAGCTGAGCCGGGTGTAGTGGCATCACCATGTGGCCCACTTGGCACAGACCGGAGCTTCAGCAGTGGTGGTGATGAGTGCAGTTTCGCCCATCCTATTGCTGCGGCAGTGGCCGGGGTCTGAGCTGAACGGGCCCTGTTTTCTGCCAGCGCTGTAGGGGGCTATTATGTACTGGGACTGAATCATTCCTGATTGAATCACCCCAGAGACTGGCTGAGCTTGGAGCACAAGAACAATAGCCTGCCAGGATTCTGAAAGTAACCAATCAAGTGGGGTGTGTTCGGGTGTGGCCATTGCATGCTGTTTAACAGAGCTGAGGCTCTGGAGTCTTGTCTTGCTCTTGCTGAAATGAGAAATAAAGTTGAGCTGGTCGCTAGACTCGAGCCTGCAGGGGCATTTGGCTCAACTTGTTCCTCGCTGTCAGTGGCCCATGCAGAACTTCCCTCATAGGTTAGAAAGCCAGTCAACCCAAATTCTGCCTGGCCCAGGTTAGTCTGATCTCCAAAGGTAAAGCAGGGTCAGTCCGGGTTAGCAGTTGGGTGAGAGACCACCAAGGAAGTTCAGGCAATGGCAACCCACATCTGTTTGTCTCTCTTCTGACCTGGGTGGCCCGGGCTAGTCTGTTTTCATCAGATCTCAGGAAGCTAAGCAGGGTCAGCCCTGGTTAGTGTTTGGATGGGAGACCACCAAGGAAGTCCGGGGTTGCTGCGCAGAGGGAGGCAATGGCCAACCACCGCAGTTCATCTCTTGCCTTGAAAACCCTACCAGGGTGGCCGTAAGTTGGTGGTGATGTGACAGTGCTTTCCATCACCACCCCCCAAATTCTATCTTTTTCTGTGTATAGGCAACTCAGCTATGATTGCTTTTTTTTTGTATTTGATCTGTGCATCAGCTGAGATGAAAATTCTATTCCATAGTGAGTTGGTTCTGTATATATTGCCAACGAAAAAAGTCATTTGCCCTTTTTGTAAGGCGGGAGGTCATCCCCCTGTGAAGGCAGGATTTACACACACGCACACACCCTTCCCTCGCAATCCTGCAAACATCTGTTTTTAGCACTAGATGAGTATCTCTTGGGAAAGGAGACTTTGTCCACTCCAGTTTCCCCCTCTTTATTTTCTCCCTCCTCCCATTATCAGTTAGTTGCAGTGTGAAATATTTCTTTGACCCAAGGGCTCGGTAGTGATGCAACAGAGACGGAATGGGCCCTTCTGCTGCAGAACAGATGGCTGGAGAAGGGAGCCTGAAACAGAATCCAAAAGAATACGGCCAAGTTTATCCTTACAAAGATTGCAAACAAAGTTTGGACATGTGTTATCGAAGGAGATTTTAATGTGTGCATTGTTTTGATGATATTTGAGGTTAGTTTATCACATTCAGAAGTAATGAATCGACTAGTCTTTTCTTGGGGTCATTTCAGACTTTAAAAAAAAATATTGGGTGTAAATCCGGAAAATCTAATAACAAGGATAAAAGACGTATGCTTGGGAAGCAACATGTGACACCAATAACATTGCCAGTTGTTTGGGGGTGGGGGTTTGTCTTGTCCTATTAACAGGGGTTTAAATGAGTGCAGTTAAAGGTTTTCACAGCATGAGGGAAAGTGCTGTCAAGTCAGGGAAAAAGACAAGTGGGAGTAGTTTGCCATTTCTTGCCTCTGCTTAGCAATTCTGGACTTCCTTGGTGGTCTCCCATCCAAGTGCTAACCGGTACTGACCCTGCTTAGCATCCAAGTTCTAATGATATCAGACTAGTCTGGACCATCCAGGTCCGGGACAATATGAAAAATATCCCCTGATTATTGCTTGCAGATCAAACTGATATTAGAAACAGATAAAGCAGGGGTGTCCAAAGTTTTTTTGTGGTGAGGACCAAATACAGAAAAATAAGCAAAGGCCCGGGCCACACACAAGAGGTGACATATTGAATCTGCAGGTGAAAGTTGGAAAAAGGTGTGTGGGGGGTTAAAGGTGTTACCCAGGGTCTTTTCGTAGAAAAACAGCTGCAGGAGCTCATTAGCATATGGTATGCTAATGAGCTATTATGCTATTAGAATATGCCACACACCCTGACATCACCGGAAGTGATGTCAGAAGGAAAGCAAAGGGGGAGGCATCTTCAAAAGCCTCCCCTTCCCTTCCCCAGCTGGTCTGGGTTGGGGAGCTAAGAGAGAAGGGGTTTAAAGTTTAAACTCCTTCTCATGAGAGTTGGGCCACAGAAGGAGGAAAGAGGGAAGGAGAGAGAGAGAGTAGAGAGAAGGAAAGAAGGAAGGAAAGAGGGAAAGAAAGAGAGGGAAGAAGGAGGGAAACAGGGAAAGGAGAAAAAGAGAGGAGAAGAAGGTGGGAAAGAAAGAGAGAAGAGAAGAAGGAGGAAAAGAGGGAAAAGAGAGAAGGAAAGGAGGGAATGAAAGAAATTCGACGGCAATTCAGCCCTAGTATATCCTATGGGCCATTGAAGTCAATGGTTAAAACATAGGGTATATTCTGGTGGCTGGAGGGGAGGGGGTTTGAGGGAGAGGCTCAAAACTCACAGGGTAGCTGATGGAGCCTCTCCCCAAGATACCCACCAAGTTTTAAGATCATTGGACCAGGGGGTCCAATTCTGTAGCCCCCAAACAGGTTGCCCCTATTCCCTCCATTGTTCTCTATGGTGGGAAAAAAAGTTATATTTTTCCCACCATAGAGAACAATGGAGGAATAGGGGCAACCTGTTTAGGGCCCATAGAGTGGACCCCCTGGTCCAAAGTTCTTGAAACTTGGTGGGTATCTTGGGGAGAGGCTCCATCAGCTACCCTGTGAGTTTGGAGCCTCTCCTCAAACCCCTCCCTCCAGCCCCAGAATATACCCTATGTTTTCACCATTGACTTCAATGGCCCATAGGATATAATGGAGCTGAAATTGACATTCGGCTGCCTGAAAGACTCCCCGGGACGCCGGCTGGGGGCGGGGCTTGGCTCCTGAGCTCCGTCCCGGTGCGCTCCCCCCCAAAAGACCCCTGATCATGACCAAGAAATGGCCCATCAGACAATCTCCTCCCTGAACGTCCCTCAGGAGACAGAGCGGGTGAGATTCCTGCCGGTCCCTTTCCCCTGACTGGGTCGGCTCGACTTCTTCTGATCTGACAGAGCCCGCCAGGTGCCCGTTAAGCCGTTATTCTCCCCCCCCAGAGTGGGCAGAGGGCAGCGCGCGGCACAGCAGCTGGGCGTGGCGTCCTGTCACTTACCTCTCACATCCAAAGGAGAGAGGCGGGAAAGGGGGCGTGCACGTCGGTGATCGATCCTCTCTCTCCCGATAGGCGGAAAGGAGGGCGGGGCCTCCCAGACCGGCGCGCCTACGCAGTGTCTCCACCCCCCTCCCCGCTTGGTTTGGCGAGAGGCGCCGCCGAGGATGGTCGTGTTGCTGCCGCGTTCCTGGAGTGAGGCGAGTGATGGGAGCTGGTCCGTGAGCCCGCCCAGCCCTCGCCGGAGGAGGATGCCGCGGCTACCCGGAGCCTCCTTGAGGCGGCGTGGGGAGGGGCTCTGACTGGCTGGCTCGTCCCGAGACCGCCGCAGGAGAAGCGAAACCAGGGAGCGGCCATGCCGAGGAGAAGGAGAAGAAAGGAGCCCGTGCTGCGGGCCAATAAAGCTTGACCCGCGGGCCGCAGTTGGCCCGGCGGGCCCGTAGTTTGGACACCCCTG
>JAPDNY010000694.1:0-27075 GCA_029375565.1 Gekko gecko
CAAAAGAAACCACCAGGAGCTACTGGAGTCAAGATGGCCACTGTTTGAGATTAAATAGCTGAAGGGAGGGGCAGCCATTGGGGCCAGCCCTAGCTGACGAAGCTGGCCAGCCCAGTCTGTAGCCAATTCTGCCCTCCCCGACCAGCTGGGCAGCATGACACTGAGGGACTCCCTTGAGATTAGACTACTGTAATGCTCCCTACATGGGGCTGCCCTTGACCCAAATCCGGAAGCTTCAGCTGGTGCAGAATGTGGCAGCCAGGCTGTTGATGGGTCTCCCCATGTGGGAGCACATCCAGCCTGTGCTGAAAGCACTGCACTGGCTACCTATCGCATACCGGATTCACTTCAAGGTGCTGGTGCTTACGTTTAAAGCCCTTTCCCCCCCATGTGCACTATGGTCAGGGTCTCAAAACCATCTGACCCTCCCTGGCCCTAAGGATGCCAAGGTGGCATCGACCAGGGCCAGGGCTTTCTCTGTGGCAGCTCCCACTTGGTGGAATGAACTTCCGGAAGAGACCAGGGCCCTGTGGGACCTTTCACAGTTCCTCAGGGCCACGAAAATGGAGCTCTTCTACCAGGCATTTAGGAAATGAGCTGCATTTTCACCACCTATGCCTTGTGCCAATATTATCCCCGGCCTGGGCCCACCGAAAGTGGGATCTATTGCTGATTGTACACCCATCATGCATTTTTTATCATTATTGTACCACCTTCATCATGTAATTTGTTTTTAATAACTATGTTGTGTGTTTTATATTGATATTTATAGTGTTGTTTTATTTACTGCTATTTTATGTAAGCTGCCCGGAGCCTGCCTTGGCGGGGAGGGTGGGGTACAAATCAAATGAATGAATGAAATACAGTAATAAAATAAATTGGACTCAAAAGCAAACTGGAAGCCAGCGTAGCTGTTTTAAGATGGGCAAGGTATGTTCCCATCAGCTAGCCCCGGGCAATAACCAGACTGCTGCTGAAACAGCTGCTTTCTGGGCCGTCTCCAAAGGAAGTGGAACAGAGACTGCATTCCTGTTGTCTGTTCATTTCTGTTGGGGGAAAATGCCCGGCCATCCCACTGGCTCATCCTTCTTCAATGGCAGGTAATCCTGTTTTAGATTGTCCTGAGATTTTCTAAAAACATCATGATCATGAATTCTTTTTTAAAAAATAAATCTGCTGGATCCCTTTCAGTATTTGCTGGCATCCCTGCCCTGCAGTCCCGGCTTCTTCAATCGCCCACCCATGCAGCTCCCGTGAGATTTGCTCACTGTGTCCTCCATTTATGGTTGACAGCCTCTACACAATCATGGGAGATGTTTCTTCAGGCCAGAGAGAGGGTTGGCTTGGTCCCTTATCTATGTAGCCATGATGGACGTTATCTTCTTTTGAGCTGGAGGTGACAAGCGCCGTCAAATCAAAGCTGGAGGGTTTCCAAGGCAAAAGGTGTGGAGGTTTGCCTTTGCCTGCCTTCTGCGTCGTGACTCCAGGCTTCCTGGATGGTCTCCCCATTTGAGTACTAATTAGGATCTACCCTGCTTAGCTTCTGACCAGACTGGATTAAATGGGGCCATCCAGATCAGGGGCTCTTTTGAGTTAGTCAGGGTTAAAGATACAAATAGCTACGCTGTAATAAGATGATAAAATGGAAGCAAAGATGATGTGTGTAATGTACCCATAAGGAATGAAAAAGGTTAGTGAGGTGTATCTCTTTCCCGGAGTTAAATGATCTGATATAGGGACGCTAAGTAGGTTCCCGGGGCTTTTAAAGTGCAGGTCTACATCTAAATCAGGCCAGACCAGAGTCATCCAGGGGAAAAAAATGTTTCCAAGAAAAGCAGCACGGAAACAATGCATATATGTTTACAGCTGCTGAAAATTGACGAAAACGGGAGGCACTTTTCAACACCCATGAAAATGAACATAAAATGAGGTAAGTGGTTTCAGCTCAGTCCTACAGTAAACATCATGAATATCTTCTTCTGACTCAGAGTGTGTGTGAAAGAAAACAGACACACTGTCGTAGATAACAAAAGTAATTTTCTTTCCCTGTACTGTGTGGTTGTAAATAATTTCAGCCTTTGGGGAACTGAAGAAAAGCACTTTAACATTAATCAAGCCAATATTTCTAAACTTGTATTGTTGAAAGATGAGCCTATTTCTCCAGTTATATTCTTTTGACTGTTTCAGAATTTTTCCTGTTCTGCATCTTGCTGCATCTTAATAACTGAGAATTTCTAAAATCTAAGGAAGTACAATATACATGCAGGTTTTGTTAGCACTTCAGACTTCCAATTCCTTCGCTTAGGCCGAGTTCAGACTGGCAGTTTGCCCCGCTATAGCCATGTTCCAGCCATGTTTTAAAAGCAGATTAAAGGGGGCATTCACACAGGCAAATCTGCCTGGCGTTCCCCACCCGTAGTCAACCCGTGCTGTTCCGCTTAGCTCCTGCGTTTAAAAGATATCTGGTAAAAGTGGTAGCAAATCCCTGAGAGCCTGTTTATCCCACTTCATTCTGCTTCCAGGAAGTGTGAACCCCACACATAGCCGACTTGCCAAGAAAAAGCCGTTTACAGCTGCGCCTCTGGGCCAGCAGTCTGAACGCTCTTGCATGCCTCTCTCCCGGTATGCTCCCGCATCAGTCGGCACAGTGTGACCAGGAAAACCCGGAACAGTTTGTTCTGGGGCTTTTTTGCCATGACACACTCCCGCTTCAAACTGCCAGTCTGAACTCAGCCTTAATGTCTACCAATTGTCCCCACTATGGGGGCCTGGATTAAAAAGAAGGTTGAATTCAATTTCAGTGCAGAATTGCTTGAAGGACACTGTGGTGAGCATGTATTAAAAGGAGAGTACAGAAAGGGCTTGACCCATTGCAGCTTCAAGCCAGCTCTGCCTTGCAGTTTGGTATACACCCAAGCCAGCCCCATTCAACTGGTTGCGTGGGAAGCCAGATGGTCGTGGACTGTGAAGGGGAACCCCGAGAGGTATGGAGTAGCTGTGGTTCCCCCACAAGCTTGCCATTTCACTTCATGATCTCTCAGCCCCACCTACCTCACAGGATGTCTGTTGTGGGGATGGGAAGAGAAAGGAGTTTGTAAGTTGCTCTGAGAGACTCTGAGTGAAGGGTGGGGTATAAATCCAATCTCTTCTCTACTTCTTCATGATCTATTTGGGACAGCATAGCCTTGGAAAAGAGGTGCCTTCTCTCTCGTGTGCCACACCAGGGCGGTGCCTTCTCTCTCGTGTGCCACACCAGTGAGTGAGTCCCTGAACCGAACTTCCGCCCCGGCCCCTCGGCTTCCCCATCCTTTATTCCCCTCACCTCTTCCCCAGCACCGCCCTTCCACCCCACCGGCTCCCACCCTCCCAGGCTCCGCCCCCTTCATCTTCGGGGATGCTCTCCTCCTTCTGGGGAGGCTGCCGGTGCAAGGTTAGTGGTGGCCTGGTCGGCCGGGAGGCCGTGCCGCCAGCGCTGTCGGCAGCATTCTCCCCATCTGTGGCTGCTCCTCCTGGTGCCACCCGAGCCGTGCAACCACAGGGCCTTGCTCGCCCCATCGCTGTCGTCAGCCCTGCGGGGCGCTGCAGAGGGGCTCCGCCCACGCGGCGTCTTCCCATCCTGACCGTTGCCCATCAGTTGGCCTCTGCTGCTCTTGATCTCATCGGGAGTGAGTACGGCGGAGGAGAAGCGGTTGGGTGGGGTGACCCCCCCTCCAGGCCCGGAGACTCGGGACAGATCGCTGCTGCAGTCTTCGACGTCTCAGTTTTTTTTTCAGAATACGAACGTAGATTGAGCATCCCAAGCCTATGTGTCATTGTTTTGTTTTCCACATCATAACCTAGAACATCTTTCCAACTACATGGGAGACCAGCTTGATCAGACTAATGGTCCATCTTGCGCCAGCTTCTGGTTTGTTATGGCATTGAGTTGCCTTGGAAAGCCCGCAGGCTGAGGGCAAATCCTCTTGCTATGGCTTCCCTTCAGCAACTGTTACAGGGGTTCCATTTAGCTCTCACGGCTAACAGTTATAGATGAATCTATTCTCACTTTAAAGTCACCCATGCCAGGCCTTAACAAAGCTTCTTTGGATCTAGGGGCCAAACTCATTTTTCACCCTTCAAATTTCTGTACTTTGCTGGCCAAATTTTCTAATTATTGCTACCACAAAACCTAATCCTAACCTTGTCACAGTTTCTCATGCTGCACACTCGTTTCAGAGAAGGGACTATCTCAGAAGGAGCCTTCCCTCCTGTGCAGGAGACAATATGCTTCTTTTGCAATGGTGCTTGCTACCAGATGTTTTTATACACATGTGTCTGTGCGCATGCACACACATGCACGTACATTTTAAAATTTGCTAACAAATAAATCATGGACATCTTTTAATTGGCCCAAAAGCTTTTAAATGGTTAGTCTAATTAATTAAAATCAAAGTCAGTTAAATATTTTACCTCTACTTATAAAATGACTTTGCTTCCCAATTAAGTATGTTGATGATTGCAGTATTCACATTAATAGAAATACAGGGTATAAAAGTTCACCATAAGTTAAAGGCTGGTGCTTCGGAAACAAATCAAATTGTTGTAAGAACTTTATTTCAACTACCTGGCAGGCTCAAAAAATATTTTTGGAATTTTCAGGGACCAGCCATTTTGGATAGCTGGAAAATGGCCAAATCAATATCCAGCTGAAAGAATATCCAAAAAATACCAGTAAGATATTTCTTTGGGAGGTGGCTCAGATTTAACCAAATGCACACCCCTAGTAATTAACACAGCAATGGTTCACAACCTGACTAAAGAGTAGATAAGGGTTTTTAAGGAACTAATATACTTGATAGGAAAGAGAAGAGGTGAGAGGTAGGTTCCTAACTATATCTCTAGCTGACAGAGAGAGTGAGACTGAATGTGGCACTTCCGAGAAAAGAGAGGAAATTGCCTTAAGAACAGCAATCTGGAGACAGACAAGGAATGACACTTATCAGAAGAGAGAAGGTGCTGACCTCACTATCCTACCTAATTGTCTTCCTGCTGCCCCTTCAGAGTCTTCTTCTTTTCTTCTTTGTATACCAGACTTTGCCTTTTCCAACACCAAATATGCATTGAGTAATATTTTTTAAAAAATCTCTCTATATAATAATTCTATTTGGGTGTGAACACTCCACATGCTCCCACAGCCTTTGGCTCCCTCAGCTGCCACTCTGAAGGTCTGCCAATCCCCTGGCTGCATTGCCTTGTTGCGTTGCCTCGGCCCCGCCCACAGAGCTGACAGCCATTATCTCGCCCTCAGTCTGGAGGGAGCCAGTGAAAGGGATGGACGTTCTGCCAAGAGAGCAGCAACCCCTCCATGGGGGAGAAGGAGGCAGACTTAGTGAGTGGCGGTAAGCAGGGGAAGCACTCACCTTCACTGCCCCTTGCGGTTCCTCTTCCTCGACCGCAAGGCCGGAGCTTTGTCAGGGTGATAGCTCAGTGGGATGCACCACAGAGAAGGCTGACCAGGGCCTTTCAAAGGCTCCCCTGCCTTCCTTCAGCAACAGCAGCAGTGCCAGGGTGGGTCTGGCCTAGAGGAAACGAGCTGCAGCTCCTGGCAAGCCGGACTCTCTCCTGAGGAAGACGCTTCTCTTGGCTCCTGTGTGAGACTAACTGTGACTAACTGTCTCTACAGTGGCTGTTGGTAGGCAACCAAGCTTGCTTCTGAGAGTAAAAAAACAAAGGACTTTCAGCATAACCCCCTCCCCCACCCACTGCCAGCTTGGCCACTTTCCTGTCAGAATAAGCTTAAAACAGCTTTCTCTCCTTTTTGGCCCCACCATGGCTGGCTAGCTAATGAGGTGGGCCAGTGACCATCAAACCATTCTTTTCAGCCCCCTGCTGTGTGGCTGACTTTCCCCTAGGGTTGCCAGTCTCCAGGAAGGACCTGGAGATCACCCACTGTTACAATTGATCTCTAGATGGCAGAGATCAGTTCCCCTGAAGAAAATGGCTGCTTTGGAGGGTAGACCATATGACATTATCCCCTGCTGAGTCCTTCCATCCCCCCACAGTGCTGCCCTCCACAGGATCCACCCCCCAAATCTCTAGGTATTTCCCTAATCAGAGCTGCCAACCGTACTTTCTCCTCAGTACCTGTTGCTAGGCAACTAGGTTCTGCCAGTAAAAGGCCCTTTCCACATCTATTTTGGCCTTTGGGAGAAAAGTCATTGGGGCCAGTCCTGGTAGGGTTGCCAACTCCAGGGCAAAATTTCTGGAGATTTGAGGGATGAAGCCTGGAGAGGGTGAGGTTTGAGGAGGGGTGGGACCTCAGACAGGTACAATGCCATAGACTTCACCCTCCAAGCCAGCCATTCCCTCATAGGGAACCATTGTTGCCAGTCTCCAGGGGAGAGATGGAGATCACGCAGAATTACAACTGCTCTTCAGATGGCAGAGATCAGTTCCCCTGGAGAAAATGGTGGACTCTGTGTCATTATACCCTGCTGAGGTTGCCACAACAAATTGACGCTGAGTGCCCAAGGCCTTGGCACTCTCCCGGAGCCTCTTTCTAGAGCTCGATGTATTTATTTCCACAATGGGCCTTATTCCTAGTTGAAAAAATATATCCATTTAGGTCATGCAGTAGGCATGAAGTTAGTATATGGATAAGCTCTAGCCATAGTGATAGATACAACAAAACATGTGATATTGCTAAATCAGGCAGCCGGAGCCTAAGGAGGACTGCAAGTAAGTCTCACTGAGCTCCCAGAGTTTACTGCCATCTAACAGTGCATAAAATCACTGCCTGAAATAGAAGGTGGGGGGGGACTGTGCTGTGGAGCTGGGGGCCAGGGGCTTCTTCCAGACCTGTCTCCTAACAGAAGAGACTGGAAGTCTTCTTGCTGATAATTTAAGCTTTAAATACCCAATACCCTGCTTTGCGGGGAGGGTGGGGTACAAATTGAACCAATAAATAATAAATAAATGAAGCAGCAGAAGCAAAGGAATGGAGTGATCAGGTTTTAATGCTGTAGAGAATGCTCTCAGTGGGCAAGAACTGATGCAAAGTTCTGAAAAGGATTAACACTCCTTAAAATACATCAGTGTATTTACCGGTGACAGTACCTGTTATATTTCCATGTGTGTCAGAGGTCCCAGTCAAAACACTCAACAACAGTCCTGTAAGTAGTTCAGTTTATTGAGGAATGAATTAGGCATCTTAAGACTCTTGTGTCAGTAATGGCGATTTCAAACAGAACACTAGAAGAAATACCCCCTTCAAACCAGACCCCCTGATACCTCGGGGCCAATAACGGCTACATATTCCCAAGCAAGATGGGAAAGTGAAAACAGGCTGGAGCAAGCAGAGCAGTGTCTCAAGGCCACGGGCCAATAAGTGAGCAAGGCAGAGACAGCAGAGGAGGGGGGGGGAAGCAAAGCGGCATCAGGCAGCATCCCCCCCCCAACCAACATTCCATTTCGTGGCAGCTGGCTGACAACGTGCTACATTTCACCCCATTATATGTTTAGCTTGCCCTTATTGCTACCCTCGCTGCCGTTGCATTCCTGGGGGGTGAGTGTCTGTAGTAATTTAGGGAGGCTAGCTTTGGTAACTCTTCTACGAGGCCTCAAGACATCTTTCACATGAGAAATGTCCTTGAAGTAAAGTCTGTGTCAGGCTAGAGAGAGGTTGTATATCTTTCAGGACCACAATAGTAATGCTGATGTTGAATGCATGGAATTTGGGGATATAACTATACCTTGTGTTTCCTGCCTTGCAAATCAGTCCTAACAAAGCGTTTGAATCCACAGCACCTCATATCTCTAAATAAAACATTCAGTGAAGAAAGTGCATGTGGAGAGCGATTTGACTGGGAACCTGACAATCAGCTCATGAAAGCATTGATTCTCTGAGTAGTCAAGCTTTTATGTTTTGTAATAACCTCTCCCGTCATTCTGTTCCTTCTTTGACTCAGCCAAGTGACCCTTCTGCACCCAGAGAGCTAAGCACTTTTGTCAGCTTTGTGTTAGCACCATTAAAAAGACCTCAACATGCCCAAAGCTCAATAATGTTTGCAGCAGAACCATGGCAGTAAAAGTGGGGCTGACCTCCTGCAAGAAATTCCTACATTTCAGAGACTCAAAATCACAATGTCTCCAAACTCTTTGGTCAATTGAGAGTGGAGGATGGAGGGAAACAGAATGCTGAGATCAGCCCAAATGGCCTGCATTCCCGCCTGCTGGTGCTGAGGATTGGATGGCTGGAGCAAGCTAGAGCTCTGGTTGGGAAAGGAGGGCTATCCATCTGGCTGTCCTATTCAGGTTTGGTTGCATCTCTTAAATGCTCAGATAGAAAATACCAGACATATATATCTCCAGTCTGTTCTCGCTTCCTTTCATGGACAGAAAAGGGCAACTAGAATGATCAAAGGGTTGGAACACTTTCCCTATGAAGAAAGGTTAAAGCGCTTGGGGCTCTTTAGCTTGGAGAAATGACAGTTGAGGGGTGACATGATCGAGGTTTATAAGATTATGCATGGGATAGAGCAGGTTGAGAAAGAAGTACTTTTCTCCCTTTCTCACAATACAAGAAGTCGTGAGCACCCAATGAAATTGCTGAGCAGTCAGGTTAGAACAGGTCAAAGAAAGTCCTCTTCACCCAAATTCACTGCCACGGGAGGTGGCGGTGGCTAAAAGCATGGATGGCTTCAAGAGGGAATTATATTATTATTATTATTACTACTACTACTACTACTACTACTACTACTACCACTACTACTATTGTTATTATTATTATATTTATGAATCGCCCTGTCCCAGCTTATGCTGGGCTCTGGGCAATGTACAGGAGAGGCAAAATGCTGTCAAACTGAGTACAGATTTTAAATCTAAGTACAGTTAATAAGAAATAAAACCAGAATAAAAATCCCAGATGGCAATAGTTTTCTGTTCCCATTCTGGATTACCTGGCTATTTGGTGGGAGGGGAGAAGGAAGCTTAAACAAAATATATATAGGAAGGAGAGGGGAAGGGGAAGGGTACCAGCCAGTGTAACCAACCATTGCTGCCTTCACCCAACATCTCTGCCTTACAGGCCCTGTGGAATTGCACAAGATGGTCCCATAGGGCCCCGGTGTCATTCGGCAGAGAGTTCCACCAGGTTGGGGCCAGGACTGAGAAGGCCCTGGGGCCCTGGTCGAGGACTGCTGGATATTCTTAGGGCCAGGGATCACCAGCAAGTTATCAGTGGAGCACAAGGCTCTTCCGGGGACACAGCAGAGAAGGGAGTCCTGCAGGTATATTGGTCCCAGACTGCTCAAGGTCTTAAAGGTCAGTACCAAAACCTTGAACCTGACCCAGTACTCTACTGGAAGCTAGTGTAGCTGGCACAGCACAGGTTGAATATGTGCTGTCCATGATGTTCCCATCAGGACTCAACTGAACCAGTTGAAGTTTCCAGATCAGTCTCAAGAGTAGGCCAGCATAGAGCGAGTTACAGTAGTCTAGCCTGGAGGTAACCGTCACATGGTTTACTGTGGCTGGGTCAGGGCATGACAAGAAAGGAGACAGCTGCCGGGCTTGATGAAGGTGGAAAAATGCCAGCCTAGCAATATGCGTGATGGGTCTCCATCAATAAAGAGGTGTCCAAAGTCACACCCAAACTCTTGACAGGCAAAGTCAGTGTTAGTGGTGCCCCATCAAGGGGTGGTAACTTGAACTCCAGTCCTGAAGCCCCCACCCACCCACAGAACCTCCATCTTTGATAGATTCAGGCTGCTGTTTTTAAGCCACTCCACCACAGATCCCAGTCCATTCAGATATAGCTGGGTGTCATTGGCATATTGATGGCACCCAAGCCTGAAACTCCTTGGCAGCTGGGCAAGGGAGCACATATAGATGTTAAATAACCTCAGGGAGAGGAGTGCCCCTTGAGGAACCCCATATATTAATGGTTGCCTGGAGGCTACATCCTCACCCAGTGCCACCCTCTGTCCCCAACCCTGGAGAAATGAGGAAAGCCATTGAAGGATCACCCTACATACGTCTACATTAGCAAGATGGTGAGCAGAAGATCCTGGTCGACTGTCAAATGCCACTGTAAGATCAAGCAATAACAGCAGTGCTGACCTGCCTCAATCCAGCTGTCTATGGAGATCATCTGTCAACATGACCAACACAGTCTCCGTCCCATGGAGCAGAGGTCCATCAGTGGCTCTTAGCCACAAGGTATAGCTAGGAACTCTCCATCTGGGGCAAGGGATGCTCTGTGTATTCTTGGTGCTTGGTGGGGCAACAGTGGGAGGGCATCTAGCGTCCTGGCCCCACTGCTGGACCTCCTGATGGCACCACTGCCGGCTCGCCCACTAGGCGAGCTAGGCGCTCGCCTAGGGCGCTGGGGCCCACAGGGGCGCTAAAGCGCCCCCAGCCCCACCCCCGGTGAAGCCGGCGCTCCACCCCCTGTCTCCAGCCGGCGCTGGGACTGGGAGGAAGGGGCGGCCGGCGCTCCACCCGCGGCTCCCCCACAAGCCCTTGAGGGGGTGGAGAGGTGGGGGCGGTATGGCGGCGGCTGGCCAGCGGGGACTCTCCCCGCTGCCGCCGCCCCCACCAGTCTGAGCGCCCTTATGGGGGCGCTTTAGAAGCCCTTGGGGGGTGGAGAGGTGGGGCGGCATGGCGGTGGCCGGCCAGCGGGGACAGACCCCGCTCGCTGGCCGCCGCCAGTCTGAGCGCCCGTCCACTGGGAGAACCGCGCCACCCGTTCCCCGGCGCCCCGCAGCTGCAAGGGGGCCGGGAGAGCCGCCCGCCCGTTCCCCGGCTCTCCCCGGCGCCCCGCGGCTGCGAGGGGCCCGGGAGAGCCGCCCCGCTCGTTCCCCGGCTCTCCCCGGCGCCCCGCGGCTGCGAGGGGCCCGGGAGAGCCGCCCGCCCGTTCCCCGGCTCTCCCCGGCGCCCCGCGGCTGCGAGGGGCCCGAGAGAGCCGCCCGCTCGTTCCCTGTCTCTCCGGCGCCCCGCGGCTGCGAGGGGGCCGGGAGAGCCGCCCGCCCATTCCCCGGCTCTCCCCGGTGCCCCGCGGCTGCGAGGGGCCCAGGAGAGCCGCGCCGCCCCTTCCCCGGTTCTCCAGGCCCCACCGGGAGGTTGGCATCTCTGGTGGGGTGGGCGCCCCAGGCTCTCCTGCCTAGGGCGCCCAGACACCTGGGGCCGGCCCTGGATGGCACCTGGTATTTTTGGCCACTGTGTGACAGAGTGTTGGACTGGATGGGCCACTAGCCTGATCCAACATTGGCTTCTCTTATGTTCTTAAAGTACAAAGAGGAACACTGCTGCTGAAGGGGCATGAAAATGTTTGGTGGGCATGGACCCTGTTTGCACCCACGTGGCTATGGGCATTAGTAATGCAGAGGTCCCCAGAGTAGTGCCCACGGGTGCCATGACACCTGCCAGCACCTTTCCTGCCACCCAACAAGTGTTGTTAGGAAGTGGATGTGGCCAAGTCAGACACTCGCCCAATAGGTCTTCTGACTGGCCAGACAGATTAAAATAACCTTTCAGCGGCAGCTGCCCCAGCACTGTTGGTTTTCTTCTCTCCCACTTGTCTTTCCCAGAGTATTTTTAAAATCACCGTCCCCCTCAGTTTCCTCTCTGCATGTGGCTCCACCTTCTGTGGCAGCCATTTTGTGGTTGTGCCCAGCACCCTGCATCGTACCACAAAGGTGCTCCAGGGCTCAAAAGGGGTGTGGCTCCCTGGGGGAGGGAGAGATGGCATCCAAGCCAGAAAGAGGGAGACATTTCTTAAAATGCTGGTGCGTTCTCTCCTGAATGTGCGGAATACAGCAGGGCATAAATCTAATGAACCAGTAACTTGGGAAGCCCAGAAAGAGCCCCACTGTCTGCACATATGTAGGATGTCTGAATTGGGGCCAACATACAGAGACCACAGGGATACAGAGAAAACAAGGAGACAGTTTCTTGCCTTTGCAGCAGTGTTGAGCTCCAAGACTTAAGGTCATTTGCTTCCTAATAGAACTGTCAGGCAGTTAAAGACCTTGGCTGATCAACTACCTTGCCTGCCATTGATTAATTGATTAATTCATTAAAATAAATATTGCAGTATGTATCTTCTCAAAGGTGATATTTTGAGGCTGTTTAATCAAAACAAATTAAACGGAACGTGCAAAGCCACGGAGTCTTTGGCAAATCAGCTTCAGAGGTGTTCCTCGATTCTAGGTTCCATGCCGTGCTTTGAAGGGCTGTTGACAATGTGGTTTCAATTCCACCCCTCTCCCCCTATGTGCTCAGTTTTGTAGGAAAAAAAAATTAGATTCCTCCACCCCCCTACTGAGGATCCCAAGGAAAGACTGAACACTTTTTGCCTTCCCAGGTCTGCTGGGCCATAAGCATTTTAATTTTCTGCTGAACAAAGATGATTTCTCCTATCTGGGAAGGGAAGGTCCTTTGCGTAAGTGATCTGTCCAGCACCAGCCCGAGGCTCAAGCCCTTCACCAGATCCTGCCATCTCCACCAAGTCATGGAGCTCAGCCAGGCCTGTAGTTACGGGGGGGGGGGGGGCACGGAGCCTGGCCCTCTAGTGGTTTCTGTGGGGCCTCCCCAAGCTTTGGCTCTCCCCGGGCCCCTCTCCCACATTGCCTGTCGGTCAAGAGGACGAGGGCAGCATAAACAGCGGTGGCAGCAGCCAGGCTGGGCTAAAGAACAGCAAACATGAAAGGTGTGGGGAGAAGCCTCCTTCTCGGGCTTCCATGAGACGCTCGCTGCATCGCCATCCAGCAGCGAGTAAGACAGGCAAGGCCAGGAGGTAGGTGGCTGCCTCCTCTGGCCCCAGCCAGGCAGGCTCAGCTGTGCTCCAGTGCACCAACGAGCCTGCACACAGCACCTTCATGGCCAGTCCGGCTGCTGCAAGCCTCGCCTCTCCCGGCCCTGGGAGGGAGCTGAGGGTGGAGGTCAGGCTGTCCCTGGTGCTGTGCTGCCATGGGAGGGGGAACTGGGGCTCCTCAGGGCGGGAGGGAGGGAGCCGGATGCACTGCATGGAAGACCTGCCCTTGCAGAGGGGTGGTGGGAAGGGAAGCTGGGGCCACTGGGCATTACCCCACCTTGCCCTGGAGCCTGGGTTGTGTGTGCAGGGCTGCCTTAGGAGTTCCACCAATTAAATCAAAGTTAATTTAATTAACACTGACCTAATTGGCTGGTGGCCCCCTCCGAGCCCCCCCCCCCAAAAAAAATCCTTAGCTACAGCTACCTGCCATGCTATCTTGGAAAAGTGTGGCCTGGGTCTCTGACTGGGACAAAAAGGCGGGGGGGAGGAGAAAATTGAACCTAAAACTTAGAATTCAGAACCTGAAAAAGGTTAGTCAAATGCAAAAGAGGGGCCGCAATAAAAGCTTAATATATGAAATATATAAAAAGAGACATGCATTTGTTAAACAAAGGTTTTAAAATTATACATAAGGGTCCAATCACACCTCATGTGCAAATATCTCTCCTTATAATATTTATCTTTTGGTTTCGTAAGATTCCATGCACTCCCATTGGCTGTAAAATGCTCTCCCTCAGCCATTGGCCCATCAGCCGCCACTCAAGAGTACTCACGTGCCATTGGCCGGGTGCTGGGTCTGCTCCTCTTCCCCACCCACTCCCCCTGGCAGACCAGCTCTCTCTTCTGAGGAAGACAGTTCTCTTGACTCCTGCGAGGGACTGACTGTCCCCTCAGTGGCTGTTGGTAGGCAGCCAAGCTTGGTTCTGTGAGTAAAAAAACAAAGGACTTTCAGCATCACCCCCTCCCCAGTGGCCACTTTCCTGTCAGAATAAATGGGAAAAGGCTCTTTCTCCTGCTTAGCTTCAGCATGGCTGACTGGCTAACGAGGTGGGCCAGCGACCATCAGACCATTTTCTTCAACCCCCCGCTGTGCGGCTGACTTTCCCCTAGGGTTGCCAATCTCCAGGTGGGACCTGGAGATCTCCCACTGTTACAGTTGACCTCCAGATGACAGAGATCAGTTCCCCGGGAGAAAATGGTTGCTTTGGAGGGTAGACTATGGCATTGTACCCTGCTGAGTCCTTCCACACACACCCTAAATGCTGCCCTCCACAGGATCCACCCCCCCCCAATCTCCAGGTCACTCAAAATTGCTACTGCTCTTCAGGTAGCAAAGATCAGTTCCTCTGGAGAAAATGGTGGACTCTGTCATTATACACTGCTGAGATTGCCACAGCAAATTGTCACTGAGTGCCCAAAGCCGGGGCACTCTCCCAGAGCATCTTTCTAGAGCCCGTTGTATTTATTTCCACAATGGGCCTTATTCCTAGTCTAATTATAACATACAAGGGCTGATGGACTTGACCTGACGCGTTTCGGCCTGCATAGGCCTCCTTCAGAGGTCAAACACAGAGAGGCACATATTGGCTATAAAAATACATTACGATCATACAGATACAAGATATAAAATCAACAGGGACCAGAAAAAAGTTGTTCCAAAATCAAACCACTAGGCACAGAATAAAAGTACAAACGAGGCCTCCAACAGTGCAGTCACCTGCCCAGGGTGTTTCTCTGGTCTAAATTTCTGGTCCAGAAATTGGCTTCCTATGATTGTGCAGCCAAAATGTCCTCAAAAGAATTGTCCTGCTCTTTGCTTAAGGGCTGCTGGAGGTGAGGCCCGGTGATGCCCCAGGCCCCAAGACGGCACAGGGAGCGACCCATGACAGGTGAGGCCCCAAGTCCAGGTAGGCTGAAAGAGCTGACAGAAGGGACCCGGGCCGAACCCAGCGAGGGTGGGGGACCCAGGGAAGGCTGGTGCCCTCCCCATGCAGCCTAGCGGAGGCGTGGTGCCCCTCCTACTGTCCCCAACTCATGGAGCGGTGGAATGGCCAGCCCTGCCTGGGAGCCCAGCTGAGCATCAGAGCCCTTATAAACAAGGGTGGGGCCTAGCCAGATGGACATCTTGGCTTCCAATGGGTGGGAGGGTGTGGGGAGGGGTATAAAGGGGGGACAGAGATGGAGGTCAAGGAGGAGTGAGTGAGAAGTTGGCAGCCTGGAGAGAAGGAGCCCAGAGAGAGAGAGCGTCCGAGAAGGCACCGGTGGGGGCTGGTTCCGCAGTGGGTGATGTCAACCCTGCAGCCAGCCCATTCTGAGACCTCCACCCCCCTCCCCGAGTGACGGAGGGACAGAAACCAGGGACAGTGTCTGGAGGCATGGATGCCTCCCCAGGTGAGGCGGGACGTGACAAAGGGAAAGAAGATTAATGGGTGGAAATTATGAGGGAGTCGTTACCGGCTAGATATCAGGAGAAACTTCCAAACTGTAAGAGTGGTTGAGCAGTGAAACAGACTGCCTCGGGAGATGGTGGATGCTCCTTCCCTGGACGTTTTCAAGTGGAGGCTGAACAACTATCTTTTGGGTATGTTGTAGGTATGCTGTAGGTATCTTTTGGCTATGCTCCTGCAGAGTGCAGGGGTTGGACTAGATGACCTGCAAAATCCCTTCCATCTCTAACATTCTATGATTCTAAGAAGAAGAAGAGATTGGATTTATATCCCGCCCTTCACTCAGAGTCTCAGAGCGGCTTACAAACTCCTTTCCTTCCCCTCCCCACAACGGACACCCTGTGAGGTATGTGGGACTCTGACAGAACTATGGTTTTCCCAAGTGGAGAAGTGGGGAATCAAACCCAGTTCTCCCAGATTAGAGTCTGTGCACTTAACCACTACACCAAACTGGCTCTGGAAAGAAAGGGAAAGAAAAAAGGAAAGAATTAGGTCTATAAAGAGGCATTAAAATATTGACTGTTTTATTCTCAATCCCTTTCCTAATAATCCCTAGCACAGAGTTTGCCTTTTTCACCACTGCAGTGCAGTGGGTTGACACTTTCATTGAGCAACCCACTACGACCCCAAGATCGTTTCTCCTCTCAGCAAGTTCAGACCCCATTTGCCTATACTTGGAGTTCGATTTTTTTGTCCCAGTGTGTGTCACTTTACACTTAATAACAGTTTTTAATCCATAAGAGAACTTGTCCTCTTATCCCATGACTGCTAAATTTCCTCAGGAGACTTTGGTGAGGTACCTTGTCAAACTCCTGTTGAAAGTCCGTGTATAATGTCTACCGGGTCACTGCTCTCAACATGTTTGTTCACTTTCTCAAAGAATCCCAAAAGGTTAAAAGAGAAGAAGAGATTGGATTTATACCCTGCCCTTCACTACCCGAAAGAGTCTCAGAGCGGTTTACAATCTCCTTTCCCTTTCCCTTCCCCTCCCCACAAGAGACACCCTGTGAGGCAGATGGGGCTGAGAGAGCTCTTTTGAGAACTGCTCTTACCAAAACAGCTCTGAAAGAACTTATGACTGACCCAAAGTCACACCAGCAGCTGTATGCGGAGGAGTGGGGAATCAAACCCGATTCTCCCAGATTTAAAGTCCGCATTAGTAAGGCAGGACTTCCCTTTGCAGAAACCATGCTTTGCATTCAGGGCCGGCCCCAGGTGTCTGGGCGCCCTAGGCAGGAGAGCCTGGGGCGCCCACCCCACCAGAGATGCCAACCTCCCGGTGGGGCCTGGAGAACCGGGGAAGGGGCGGCGCGGCTCTCCCGGGCCCCTCGCAGCCGCGGGGCACCGGGGAGAGCCGGGGAATGGGCGGGCGGCTCTCCCGGCCCCCTCGCAGCCGCGGGGCGCCGGAGAGACGGGGAACGAGCGGGCGGCTCTCCCGGGCCCCTCGCAGCCGCGGGGCGCCGGGGAGAGCCGGGGAATGGGCGGGCGGCTCTCCCGGCCCCCTTGCAGCTGCGGGGCGCCGGGGAACCGGGTGGCGCGGTTCTCCCGGGCCCCTCGCAGCTGCGAGGGGCCCGGAAGAGCCGGGGAAGGGGCGGCCTTGGAACGCCCGCCCCTTCCCTCCCAGTGGACGGGCGCTCAGACTGGCGGCGGCCAGCGAGCGGGGTCTGTCCCCGCTGGCCGGCCGCCGCCATGCCGCCCCACCTCTCCACCCCCCAAGGGCTTCTAAAGCGCCCCATAGGGGCGCTCAGACTGGTGGGGGCGGCGGCAGCGGGGAGAGTCCCCGCTGGCCAGCCGCCGCCATACCGCCCCACCTCTCCACCCCCTCAAGGGCTTGGGGGGGGGGAGCCGTGGGTGGAGCGCCGGCCGCCCCTTCCCTCCCAGTCCCAGCGCCGGCTGGGAGACAGGGGTGGAGCGCCGGCTTCACCGGGGTGGGGCCGGGGGCGCTTTGGCGCCCCTGTGGGCCCCAGCGCCCTAGGCGAGCGCCTAGCTCGCCTGAGTGGGCGAGCCGGCAGTGTTTGCATTTCCCTTCAGCACGCTTTGTCCCTCTATGTGCCTAAGAATTCTATCTTGGATTACAGTTTCTACTAATTTCCCTGGGACAGATGTTAGGCTGACTGGCCTGTACATTGCTGGTTCCCCTCTGGATCCCTTTTTAAAAACTGGTGTAACATTTGCTACTCTCCAGTCTTCTGTGGCTGCGG
The DNA here is from genome assembly GCA_029375565.1 of Gekko gecko. Classification (NCBI taxonomy): domain Eukaryota; kingdom Metazoa; phylum Chordata; class Lepidosauria; order Squamata; family Gekkonidae; genus Gekko; species Gekko gecko. The sequence goes on from JAPDNY010000694.1 coordinate 17,442, forward strand.
CTGAATTTAGTGATAGGTTACATATACGGGTCAGTAGATCGACTATCTCCCATTTGAGTTCCCTAAGAACACTCGGGTGAATGCCATCAGGACCTGGAGATTTATAGGTTTTTAACTTCCCCCGTGGGTCTAGAACTTCATCTCTGGTCAGCTCAGTTTAGGGGCTGTGGCATGGGTATGTGCCCCACACTTTCCACAGAGAACACAGAAACAAAAAAGTCACTGAACTTCTTTGTCATCTCCTCATCTTCCTTTAGCAATCCCGTTATTCCTTTGTCATCCCCACTGCTTCTCTGGCTGGTTTCCTGCTCCAGACATATTTTTTTTAAAATTGTTTGTCATGATGCTTTTAGCAACCTCCTTCTCAAAATCTCTTTTTGCATACCTGATGGTTGACTGACATTTCTTTTGCCAGAGCCTGTGGTCCTTCCTGGTCAATTGCTTGGGCAGACCTTCCACCTTTTAGAAGAAACCTCTTTACTTTTTATAGCTTCCTTGACTTGTGTTGTTAACCATGTTAACTTGTGTTGTTAGACTTGACAGCCATTTCCTCACCTGTGGAATGCATTCTATTTGGGCTTACAGTCATAAAATCACAGAGTTGGCCATCCAGTCAAACCCCCTGCTAATGCTGGATCAGCCTAGAGCATCCCTGACCAGTGTTTGTCCAGCCGCTGCTTAAAGACTGCCAGTGAGGGGGAGCTCACTACCTCCCCAGGCAGCTGATTCCACGGTTGCACAACTCTGACTGTAAAAAAAGGTTTTCCTCATATCCAGCCGGTACCTTCCTGCCCTTAATTTAAACCCCTTCTTGTGAGTCCTCTCCTCTGCTGCCTGCAGGAACAGCTCCCTGCCCTCCTCCAAGTGACAGCCCTTCCAATACTTCGAGAGAGCCATCAGGTCCCTCCTCAGCCTCCTCTTCTCCAGACTCAACATTCCCAAGAAGTCCCTCAGCCTTTCCTCACAGGGCTTGGTTTTAAATAGCTTCCAAACATCTTCTAGGGATCTGACTCCTCTAGGGATCTGACTGTCTTCGGTTTCCCCTTCAGCTTTCTTTTTAACTATTCCCCTCATTTTTGTAAAGTTCCCTCTTTTGAAATAAAATGTTACAGTTTTGGACTTTAGTTTAGAGGTAATTTTCCATTGACCAGAATGCTGAATTTAATAGCATTGTGGTCACTGTTCCCAACTGGTGTAACAACCTCTACCTCTCTCACCACTACGACCCCAATATCTTTTCCCCTCTCAATTTCAGCAAGTTCAGGTAACAGTCTTGATTAACCAGGGCACACACCACAGTGGCAATACTTTTCTGCCCAAGAAAGTCCACAGCTGGGTTTCCCATTTGCCTGCATATGGTGGGAGACCTCCAGGTAATTGCAGTCCTTGTTAGGGTTGCTTGGTCTGTCAGACCTGCAGGTGGGGATGGAAGGTGTTATGTCTCCATTGAAAAGCAATGTTAAGCTTGAGCCAAGGCAAGGATTGTAATCCCTGAACTTCTATTGGTTGCCTTTGTACTACTGTCCAATCAGGACTCAGTGTGATGTTTCGGAGGGAACAAACCTCATTGGATGTTATCTTTGTAATCTTATTGGTTACTTATTGTATAGTAGGTGTGGCTATATTAGCCCGGACTGTTTAAAAGGAGCTGTGCTTCACTGTTTAAGTTGTTCGCTATTCTGGTTTTTGTTGAGCTGTTATCACTTACAAATTAAGCTGAAATCACTTGTTGGCTGAACTCGAGTTAAGTCTCATACTTAACAGATGGAGTATTCCAGGAGCAGGAAGTGATGCACCCAGAAATAAATGTGATGTCCCTATGTGACTTGGAGGTGAAGTAGGCACTTTGGTGATTTCAGGGGTGATGCTCTGGTTTTTTGGCAAAACTCTATGGTACAATTGGCTTCAGACCATAGAGTTTTGCCCAAAAACCTGCGTGTTCTCCCCAGCATCACCAATGTGCCTACGACACTTCTGGGTGATGTAGGAACATCATGTTTACTTCCTGCTTCTTCCCACCCTGCTTCTGGTAAGTCACATTTATTTCTGGCAGGGGGTGGTGGTCTGGTGTCCCTTTCCCTCACTTCCCGATAGCCCTGAAGTGGGGGGAAGGCCTTCAAACCAGGGGATCCCTTGCCACGAACTGGGGACTGGCAACCCTAGTCCTTGCCCACGAATGCTCAACTGGGGAGAAAAAGAGAAAAAAATAAGTCTCTGGCTGCTTACAAGAAGTTCTGACCATGGAGTTCTTGACAATTCCTAGAGCTACCCTTGTCACTTTTGGTTAGTTCTAGGACTCACCAGGAACTTTATGGCCAGAACTTCCTGTAAGTAGACAAGGCCATATTTTTATTTTCCCTCCTAGGATTCTCCTGCTCACAAACCTCCCACCAGCCTGGCAGCCCTGGCCTCAGCTAGCCAACTAGTCGAAGCTGGTAGAAGGCACTCCTGTGATAACAAGGCTTCAAAAAAATTTTTCTGTCTTTAAATAACACCAAATACAATAACAATGAACACTTTCACATCAGTTACATAGGTTGAAGATGACAGAAGGTGACAGGAACGGTGGTCTCCGGAATGAAGATTCCGTTTCGACTCTGAAGGAGTCTTCTTCCAACCCGAAGTTAAGTTGTGTGGATGAGACAAATCATTTCAAACCTCAATCCTTTAAGGCTATTCTGAGCAGTTTCAATGTTCCATTTAACCAGTTATAACAGGGAAGAAACTTCCTAACATCAATGAATCAGTGTTTATTGTTATTGTATTTGGTGTTATTTAAAAACAGAAAAAAAATTTTTTGAAGCCTTGTTATCACAGTCCCGTGGCTTTCTTTCTATTGTATGAGAGCTGTGACCATTCAGCTTTCTGACTGAAGGCACTCCTGGCCATATCTGCCCCCTGCTTATTCAGCAGTATTCCTGGATCAAACCACATCCCAAATTCATGGCTGTTTGTCATATTTTTCTCCCCTCTGTTTCAAGGAGGTGATTATTTTAAAGTCATGCAGGATTAATATGGAAAAGTCTTTATTAACAAATTTGCTTGAACTTCCTGAACTCTCTGTCTCTCCTGAACTCTCTCTGAGCTTCTCTGCCGAGTCACTTCCTGTAGCTGTTCCCTCGCTTTCTGTCTTCCCCCGTGGCCCTGAATTATCCCCCCATCTGCTTCCCTAACTCACTCAGTTCCACGTATATTGATACACCATCCTTCTTTCAAGGAGCTCAGGGCAGGGCACCTCAGCCCCCTTTTCTCCACTTTATCCTCTCCACCAATATTCTGAGAAGTAGGTGAGGCTGAGAGAGAGAGTGGCAGGCTTGGGTTCACCCAGTAGGGTTCATGGCAGGGTGCAGATCTGATGCCGAGTCTCCCTAGCCCTCGTCCAGCACTCTAAACCATCTGTCAGAAAAGGTGCCTTTGTTGTTTCTCACTGAATCCATTGTTTTATGTTTCCTACCCCGCTTTGCGCTTGCGTAGCTATGCAGGCAGAAACGTGGGAGCTTCTTCCCTGCCGCTTTTCCTTATCACGGTGGCCTTGAATGTAGGCTTTGGGCTATTCTTGTTTAGCTGAGAATTTTCCAGTCCTGGGAAGGCAAGGGGAGGGGGGAGTAGTCTCCCGCTCATGAAGTATTTCTCCCGCCGGGAGTTCCCGCGCGAGTGCTCAAGTTTTATTCGCTAGGCGCTTCATTGCAATCACACATTGCTTTGCTTCGCCCCCATTCCTGACAATGACCTCCTACTGTGGGTTTTAGCAAGATAATCCTAATAAACCTTTCTTTGTGCAAGAATGACTGGATCTACTTGATTTCAAACCTGACAGAAATTGTCAGGAATCCATCATTCCCTCACCGTCAGTTTCCGCCGTCTACCACGATGAGCGGAGCGGGGAAGGGAGCCACGGGCACAGTCCCGTTGATTACTACTTCGGGAGCCTCCGGTGCAGTTCCAGCGATAGCTACTGTGGGAGCCACGGGCGCCGTTCCAGTGACTACTGCTTCAGGAGCCACGGTTCCAGTTACTACTGTGGCAGCTCCAGTGGTCACTGTCCCGACCACCACCGTTGTTCCGGTGACTACAACTACAGTTTTGGCGGCACCCATACTCTACTCAGCAGCCGGGGTGGCTACCCCGCCATCGATTGGCACAATTGGTGCTCCGTACACACTCACAATCTACAGCCCGGCCGGGCCTATACAAAGTCAGGGAGGTGCGGTTCCACGAACCTATGTGCCAGGAGTCCCAACACCCTGGGATAAAGGGGTGACTTATCGCAGATCACGCGATTGGACTAAGAACTTGTTGGACACTACCCAGACCACCTGGACTATGCCGGGAAGCCAGAGCCGGGACAGCCTTTTGGATCCCAGAGGTAGTTTTGGTCTTCCCCAAGGGAGGGTGTCTCAGGGATCTCCCAGAACGGGATCCAGCCAAGATACTGATGCCCGCATGGATTCTATTCAAGACGATACTCGTCGGCTGGTAAGGGATCTGAGCAAACTAATGCAGTCCCTACCCCAGATGATGGACCAAGCAATTCGAGCCCATCCGTTGACACAACCTAGACCGGCACCAGCCCCGGTGCCACCGTTGATACCGGGACGGCCACCTCCTGCTCCTCCGGGCCCGGGGCCGGGCCAACCAGTACCACCGGGTCCAGGGCCGGGCCAACCAGTTCCCCCAGGGCCGGGGCCGGGCCAGCCAGCACCAGCCCCACCTTCACTGGTCGTCCCAGCGCCAGGACCTGGGCCAGGGCAACCAGGACCTATCCAGCCACCAGTTTTGCCTCCGCCTCAACCCCTGCTCCCGCACCCCTCATGCAGCCGGTTCCAGTACCGATCATGGCGCCAGCCCCCCGGTAATCCGCCCCAAGGACATGCTTGAGATCACATTTGATGGGGATCCAGAGACTGTGTCCTTTTTCATATTGCAAGTTGGAAAATTTGTGCAAAGATGGGGCTATGTATTCCCAGACGAAGAACAACAGGTGGAGTTTATCGCATCCAGGTTCCGGGGGAGTGCTACCAGCTGGTATGTAGCCCTTCATGATCTGGAGGCAGCGGAGTTGGGGAATGTAGATGACTTCATGTGGGCCTTGAGAAACCGTTTCGAGGATCCGGGGCGGCCCAAAAAGCTGAAGCCTTCCTTCGCACATTCAGACAAGGCAAACTCTCAGTACGGGAGTACTCAAGGGAGTTTCAAAGGCACGCCGTGAAAATTCGAGACTGGACCGATGCGGTCTTGGCCCAACAATACCGAATGGGACTAGCCGTAGACGTCCGCAATAATGTCCTCAGCTCTCAGCAACCCCGCACCCTCCAGGGTTGGATGGAGGAAGCCGAGAAGGCCGAAAGTCGCTATCGTATGATGAAACTAGATCTCTCGTTGGGTAACAACCGTCCGAGTTTTGCGGCAGGCCAAGCCAGACCCAAACCAACGTCCACCCCAAGTGGAATGAGGGATCAGCGTATGCGACAGGGCCTCTGCCTGCGGTGTGGGGAGAAAGGGCATTTCGCCGCAGTCTGCCCGAAAGGGGATCCCAATAGAGCTCTACCACAAGAAGAGCCCAGAAGGTGGATAACCCCTACCCTGAGAAAAGGTACAGCAAAACCACGCAACACGCGGGCTCTTTTTGCTAGCCCCGACCAAGCGGATACCTTGATGCTGGAGGAGGAGAGTGAGATGCAGGGAAATGAAATGGTCCTGTTTGTGAATGGTGCTACACAGCAGGACCCAACACCTGAGGCGCCTAAACTGGTGAGCAATTACCCCTCTCTCTTCTTTGTGACTGTTCTGGTGATGAATCCCGCAATGATGACCCACATTCGGGTTCGAGCCCTCATTGACTCTGGGTGCGGGAGGGATCTCATAAACCCGTCTATGGTTATGGGGTTGGAGGCAGCCGTGGTCCACTTGAAAGACCCGATAACTTTCACGCAGATGGATGGGTCTCCAATGAAGGAACCATGCCGATTTGAGACTGTTCCTTTAAGAATAGGCATTGGTGACCACTGGGAGCTACGCTCGTTCGTGATAGCTCCGCAAGCCCAGTTTCCCTTAGTGTTGGGTAGCCCCTGGTTACATGGACATAACCCTTACATTCTATGGGAAGAAGGGGATGTACAATTTATCTCCCCAAAATGTGCAGAACACAAATGGGACCCAGGGTGGGGAAATCCCCCATGCAATGAACCTCCACGAGCTTGTTTAGCCACGGAGGACCTTAACCGCATCCCTGAGGATTACCAGTATATAACCAGGGTTTTTGAGGAGGAGGAAGCTGATGAACTACCCCCCACCGTAACTCCGACTGTGCAATTGAGATTCTTCCGGGCCAGAAATTACCAAAAGGGAAAATTTATGCTATGAGTCCAAGTGAAAAGGAAGAACTGCGCCGTTTTATTGATAAAAATCTGGCCCGTGGATTTATTAGACCAGCGTCATCCCCTTTTGCAGCACCTGTATTGTTTTGTAAAAAGAAAGATGGGGGGCTCAGACTCTGCACGGATTACCGGGGACTTAACGCAGTGTCTGCAACTAATGCCTACCCAATGCCCCTCATCAAAGACTTACTGGCAGAGGTGGCTAAAGGGAAAGTGTTTTCTAAACTGGATTTAAGAGATGCCTACTTTCGGGTTCGTATCAGAGAGGGGGATGAATACAAGACTGCATTTAATACCCCGCTGGGGCAATTTGAATATCGGGTGATGCCCTTCGGTTTACAGGGGGCACCAGGGGTCTTCATAAACTTAATCAATGAAGTGTTACACCCCTATTTATTCAAGGGGGTGGTTGTTTATTTAGATGATATCTTGGTCTATACCCCGGATCAGGAATCCCATACTAACCTTATGCGAAAAGTATTGGAAAAGCTCTTAGAACACAAACTGTTTGTCAAACTGTCAAAGTGTGAATTTCACCAGGAGTGCATTGACTTTTTGGGATACCGCATATCCTCCGCGGGGTTGGAAAAGGACCCAAAAAGGTCCAGGATGTATTAATGTGGGAGCCCCCAAAACTAGGCGACAGCTCCAAAGTTTCCTCGGCTTCGCCAACTTTTACCGTCAATTCCTGCCACACTTTGCCCAAGTAGCCCTTCCCCTCACGGAATTACTAAAGACTAAGGGGAAGGGATCTAAGGCTTCGGTGCCAGGGGCCCCTTTGAACTGGACCCCGCAGTGTCAGCAAGCGTTTGAACAACTAAAACGGTTGTTCACGTCTGAGCCCATACTAGCACACCCTGATGAAACAAAAAAATTTGTGGTCCAAGTAGACGCATCGGACACTGCTATGGGTGGGGTGATTTTGCAAGAGAACGCTCAGAAACAGCTACAACCCCTTGCTTATGTATCAAGGAAATTTAATGATACCGAGAGATTTTGGCCCATTTGGGATAAAGAAGCTGCGTCTATACGTTTAGCATTGATCACATGGAGACACTGGTTAGAGGGGTCCCAAGTACCTTTTGAAATCTGGACTGATCATAAGAATCTTGAGGTACTGCGAAAACCCCGGAATCTGAATGCTAAACAATTCAGGTGGGCTGAGTTTTTCTCCAAATTTCAATTTACCCTTCACCATTTCCCAGGGAAAGCCAATCATCTGGCGGATGCTCTCTCCCGCCTTCCCCAACATTTTTCTAAGAGGGTCGAAGTACGGGAGTCTATGTTCACCCCAGAACAGTTGGTTGGTGCAGTTGTAACCCGGAAAGCCAAACAAGCACCAATGAATCCCATCCAGACATTAACCTGGGAAAAACAATTTCTAACTGACATCACCCCACAGGAAATAAATAATTTACAAGCCAGAGACGATGTGAATTGTGGTCCGAACGGCTGCTGGTACAGGGGAAATAAAATGTTTGTCCCAGAAGCTACCCGATCCCAAATGTTGCAGACAGTTCATGACTCAAAAGCTGCGGGGCACTTTGGATATGTAAAATCCTTACGACTTCTGCAACGTGGCTTCTGGTGGCCCCGAATGAAACAGGATTTATCCCTCTATATACAGTCCTGTCCAACGTGCAATCGTTGCAAAGCCAGACCAGGAAAACCTCCAGGTCTCTTGCAGCCTCTACCCACCCCGAGCAGACCCTGGGAAGTAATCTCTATGGACTTTATCACTGATCTTCCCCCCTCTAGACATATGACGGTCATTTGGGTGGTAGTGGATTTATTCTCTAAGCAAGCTCACTTTATACCATTCCCCAGTTTGCCAACAGCCAAAGTCTTGGCCAAAGCATTCCTCCAACACATTGCCAGGCTACATACGTTACCGCTCAAGATAATCTCCGACAGGGGGGTTCAATTTGTTTCCAAGTTATGGTCGGAACTAATGACTCTAATGGGTATTGAACGGGCTCTCAGTACTGCCTATCACCCTGAAACCGATGGGCAAACGGAGAGAGTAAACCAGACGTTGGAACAATACCTGAGATGTTTTTCTAACTATCAACAGGACAATTGGGTTGATTTATTGCCATTGGCGGAGTTTGCGTACAACAACTCATGGCACGCTTCAACAAAAATGTCACCCTTCAAAGCTGCCATGGGTTATGACAGCCCCCCTCTCCCGTTCTTAAAGCCCGGTGAGAATGGGGGAAAGCCTCAGCATGGTGTAAAACTTTCCGTGATTCTTGGCCCCTGATTGTTGAAACTTTGAATGAAGCCAAGGCACAGTACAAAAAACAGGCAGATAAAAAAAGATCCGGTGGATGGAAGCTGCAACCGGGAGACTCTGTGTATCTGTCAACCAAGAACCTAAGGCTAGCGCAGCAGTCCAGGAAACTTGCTTGGAAATATATTGGTCCTTTCAAAGTGTTGAGATGTGTAAATCAAGTAACTGTACAACTAGATTTGCCTAAATCTCTTAAAGCAATACATCCAATTTTCCATTACAGCCTCCTCAAACCTGCGTTACCCCCGACTAAATGGCAAGCTGAGATGTCGGCTCCTCCCCCCTCTGATGGTTGACGATGAGGAGCACTATGAAATTGCTGATATTTTGGACTCTAAGATTCTTCGTGGACAACTCTTGTACCTTATTCAATGGGTACACTTTGGGCCCCAACACAGGGAGTGGGTGAAAGTATCTGATATCAATGCACCTGATCACCTAAAAGACTTTCACACTCGATACCCTAATAAACCTGGAGGGCCCTTGTTCTCTCCTTCCTGAGTGGTGGGTGGGTGGTATTTTGGGAAGGGCAGAATGTCAGAAAAGGTGCCTTTGTTGTTTCTCACTGAATCCATTGTTTTATGTTTCCTACCCCGCTTTGCGCTTGCGTAGCTATGCAGGCAGAAACGTGGGAGCTTCTTCCCTGCCGCTTTTCCTTATCACGGTGGCCTTGAATGTAGGCTTTGGGCTATTCTTGTTTAGCTGAGAATTTTCCAGTCCTGGGAAGGCAAGGGGAGGGGGGGAGTAGTCTCCCGCTCATGAAGTATTTCTCCCGCCGGGAGTTCCCGCGCGAGTGCTCAAGTTTTATTCGCTAGGCGCTTCATTGCATCACACTATAAGTTAGCTTGCTTTGCTTCGCCCCCCATTCCTGACAATGACCTCCTACTGTGGGTTTTAGCAAGATAATCCTAATAAACCTTTCTTTGTGCAAGAATGACTGGATCTACTTGATTTCAAACCTGAC
>JAPDNY010000695.1:0-27030 GCA_029375565.1 Gekko gecko
CACATGTTTGACACCCCTGCCCTAGAGGATAAGGCTGTTTAGGGCTCTATGGCATTATACCTCTCTGAGGCCCTTCCCCAAGCCCCGCCCTTTCCTGGATCTCCCAAATCTCCAAGAGTTGTGAGAATGAAAGCCAATTCAATGGTGGTTAAGAAAGGCCGCTTTTTGCATCTTCCATACTCTGACAGAATTTGCTCTTGCTCCCTTGGTAAAACAGACTCAATCTCTCACACTTTATTGGAATCTATATATCTATATCTAATCAGATATATCTGTACCTAATTGGAATCTATATATCTGTATCCATATTAGAATCTAAGAGGCCACAGAAGGAGGAGGAGGTTGGATTTATACCCAGCTCTTCACCCGGAGTCTCAGAGCGGTTTACCATCTCCTTCCCTTCCTCTCCCCATAACAGACACCCTGTGAAGTAGGTGGGGCTGAGAGAGCTCTTTCGAGGGCTGCTCATGAGAGAACAGCTCTGAGAGAACTGTGACTGGTCCGTGGTCACCCAGCAGCTCCATGTGGAGGAGTGGGGAATCGAACATGGTTCTCCAGACTAGTGTCCGTGCTCCTAACCACGACACCAAACTGGCTCTCTTGCCAGCCCCCAAATGGAAGCGGGGGATCCCCTGATTTTGTGGGCTCCGCCAGCCAGCTGGTAACCATAGAGTTTTGCCCAAAATGCCAGAGTGTCACTGTGCAACGTCCCCAGTGTGATGACATCATTTCTGTGTGATGTCATCACGCTGGGTGACGTCGTGCGTGGCGACATCACCCTGCCCCCCCATTCCCAAAAGCTCCCTCCCACCTCCCACTGGCCAGAGTGCAGGACCTGGCAACCCTACGCTTCAGTCTACTGTGGCCGGTCAATTTCAATGGTTTTAATCCAAGCAGGGTAGTCCCCTTCTTACTCTCAGACCAAAATCCTAATATGACCTAGGATGTTGCCAAAATAAATAAATAAACCATTCCTTTTGTCTTCTGGGAAATAAATAGAGATTATAAATGAAATTTCAGATTGTTATACTGCTCAAGGCATTGATTTATGGAGCTTTTATTGGAGAAAGGAAAGGAAAAGGAATTTCCTAACCCGGAGCCAGCAATCGTAAATGGGACTTTTCTGCCTACTACCACCCACTGAAACACACACACACACACAAAAAACCCTCACAGGTATGTTAGAGACAGGGAATCCTCATGGAAGGCAAACCGAGTATGTAATGGGAAGGGGAGGAACGAAAAAGTATTTATACCCTGCTGTCTGAAGCAGCTTGCAAACAGGGTTTAAGGGGACCAAAGGACAGGTGTGAAGTTGGGAGAGCTGGTACTGCCCGCCCATAAAGAAGCAAAAATAATTCATTTAATCTCTTCCAACCCATTGACATATTGGTGTTTTAAAAAATCACACGGACAGCAATTCTCTTTTACACACAACTATGTTCAAAGTTTACTTCCTTGTGGTTGTGGACGGATCCCACTCTATCACAATTACATGTTGCAATCTGGCATCTCCCTACCACTCCAACATCCCATTTCCTCTGTGTTATGAGCCATTTAAATTAAAAAAACCCTGAACTGTAGTGAGAAACGGGGCAAGCCTGGGGTTTACAGTTGCCAACTGCCAGGTGGTAATTGGAGATCTCCTGGGATTACGACTGATCGCCAGGTGGCAGAGATTAGTTCACCTAGAGAAAAGGGATGCTTTGGAAGGAGGACTCTATGGCCCTATACCCCATTAAGTCTCCAGGCATTTTCCACTTTGGAGCTGGGAACTCTACTGGGGTTCCAGTACCTTCTTTCGTAACTTTAATGCCACTGAAGGGGCACCACAGTAGAAGAAGAAGAAGAAGAAGAAGAAGAAGAAGAAGAAGAAGAAGAAGAAGAAGAAGAGGAGGAGGAGGAGGAGGAGGAGGAGGAGGAGGAGGAGGAGGAGGAGGAGATTGGATTTATACCTCGCCCTTCATTACCCAAGGGAGTCTCAGAGCGGCTTACAGATGCCTTTCCCTTCCCCTCCCACAACAGACGCCCTGTGAGGTAGGTGGGGCTGAGAGAGCTCTGAGCAGAAACTGCCCTTTTTCAAGAAGAAGAAGAGGAAGAGATTGGATTTATACCCCGCCCTTCACTACCCAAGGGAGTCTCACAGCGGCTTACAAACTCCTTTCCCTTCCCCTCCCCACAACAGATACCCTGTGAGGTAGGTGGGGCAGAGAGAGCTCTGACAGAAACTGCCCTTTCATGAACACCTCTGACAGAGCTCTGGCTTGCCCAAGGTCATCCAGCAGGTGCGAGTGGAGGAGTGGGAAATCAAACCCAGTTCTCCTAGATTAGAGTCTGCGCACTTAACCACTACACCAAACTGGCAGCTACGTGTGAGAATTCTGCACACAGGAGGGGCTGTGGCCCAGTAGACAAGCATCAGCTTGGCATGCAGAAGGTCCCAGGTTCAATCCCCGGCCTCTCTAGTTAAAAAGACCAGGCAGTAAGTGATGTGAAAGACCTTTGCCTGAGACCCTGGAGAGCCGCTGCCAGTCTAAAGGATAACAGTGATGGAATCACAGAATCCCAGAGTCGGGAGGGGCCATAGAGGCCATCTAGTCCAACCCCCTGCTCAATGTAGGATCAGCCTAGGGCATCCCTGACAAGTGTTTGTCCAGCCGTTGCTTCAAGACTGGCAGTGAGAGGGAGCTCACCACCTCCCCAGGCAGCTGATTCCACCGTTGCACAACTCTGACTGTAGAAAAGTTTTCCCTAATATCCCGCTGGTACCTTCCCACCCTTCATTTAAACCCATTATTGCGAGTTCTACCCTCTGTCGCCAACAGGAACAGTTCCCTGCCCTCCTCTAAGTGAGAAAGGTTCTGATTCAGTATGGCATCTTCATGTGCTCTTGTGTGTTCAAGCTCTTGGGGAAGGGGCCGTGGCTCAGTGGCAGAGCGTCTGCTTGGCATGCAGAAGGTCCCAGGTTCAATCCCCGCGTCTCCAGCTAAAAGGATCAGGTTAGTGGGTGATGAGAAAAACCTCAACCTGAGACCCTGGAGAGCCACTGCCAGTCTGAACAGGTAACACTGACTTTGACGGACCAAGGGTCTGTTTGAGAAGAGAGAGAGAGAACAACCCCCCTTCTGGAATCTTACCCCATGGTAGGACAATCGTGGTCGATGTATTCAGCAAGGGTGGTAAGGAACAGGCGCTTAAGTCCCCTTTAGTCTCTGCTGAGGTTTGTAAAGCACGGGGAATTCCAGCAATCTGCCAACAGCGTGTGTGCTGTTTGCAAATCACTAGACTCAACGCTGGGCGTGAATTCTTCTTTTAAAGAATCCTTTAAACGAAGCTTCACAGGTTTCTTCTACTTAGGTACACAAATTTCCATTCCCACTGCGCAGGTATAAATCAATATTTTCCTATCCGCGGTCGTAACTTTCTGAAGCGGAACCGCCAGCATAACCTGACTCCGGGAAACAAACGCCAGACTCTTTGCAAATGCATCATTTAAATGAATGGCGTAATCAGCGATACAAAAATAAAATAAAAGCCATGCATGTGATGCTTAAATTACCAGCGCTGCCATTAGGACATGCAGCCGACCACGGAAACGCTAAACTTTTTTACCTTTTCGGTGTTCTTGTACTTCTCCCAGCTTTTCAACATCTTCAGCCATTTTGTCGTTCTTTCAATTTCAAGCTGCTTTTGCTGAAATAGAAAGCCAAGCGTCCGTTAGTCTCTCCAGGGACAGACAGGGCAACATAAAGGTCATTTAACTTAAGTCTTTTAATTCCAGTAGAAATGTTTAGAGCTGCATATAAGGAACACACTGATTGGGGGGCGGGGGCGCGTGTTTTAATACAATGGCTGTTCACGACCCAGGTCTAGCTCATTCGAATCACAGCATGCCTACTGATTCAGATAATAGTACGTCTGTTGACAAATGAGTGAGATTTAGGAAGTCGTTTTTCTAAAACATCAGGCCTGTAAGGGCTGTTATTAAACCTTGAACTAGGGTTGCCAAATCACTTACATGTAATACCGGGGGAGACCTGGCCCTAGGCCTGGACATTCTCACGCATGCAAAGCACATGTGTGCCGCGATGACGTCACCTGGAAGTGACATCATCACATTTGGTACCATAGAGTTTCCAGGCTGATTGCTAGAGCGTCAGCCAGCGACGTGCCCAACGTGATGACCTCACTTCTGGGTGACGTCATTGTGCCGGGCATGTCGGCCAGAACCGGGCGCTTTGGGGGCGGGGTTCCCCCTGCTGGACTGATCCGGACCGGCGGATTGGGGACTCTTTTAGCGGGGGAACTTCCACCCTCCCAGAGGACCTGGCAGCCCTGCCTTGAACTGAACCATAGCTTTAAGTGTTCTGCATCGCAACAACTCAAGGACAGAAAGAAAAGGGGAGGGGGAGAAACGGAATGGTCAACTGAGGGTCAGCTAAACCCTGCAATTACAAGTAAACCTGAATAGCAAAGTCTTACTTTTCTTCTATATGTGAAATATCTTTCTACACATCTATAGGTTTGCCAGCCTCCAGGTAGCCCACCTGGAGATGCCTCGCTATTACAAGATCAGTTCCCTTGGGGAAAATGGCTGCTTTGGAGGGTGGACTCTATGGCATTACACCCTCTGGAGGTCCCTCCCCATCCCACCCCTCCCTCCCCAAATCTCCAGATATTTCCTGACCCGGAGCTGGCAACCCTATGTCTATAGTAAATGAAAAACCAGTTGAAACTTTAATTTGTAACATGGCGGAGACACCACAGGACAAACACAACTCAGCAATTTCAATTAATAGACATCCCCCCCCCACCGCCAGCTAAAAAGCTGCAAGCGCAGACAGAGACGTTCCTGGCTGCCACCGGAAACCCCTTCCCCAATAAGGGTTGCCAACCTCCAGCTGGTTTTAATATAACAAAAATGATCTAAGTTAGAAAGGAAGAGGGAGCAGAAAAAATACAAAAGGTGTAAGGTTTCATCCAATGAGGGAAACGGTCTACTGAGCGCTGTACTGTCAGAAAAACTTGAGACCAATTTGTTTCAAAGAAAACACCTTTAATTGATTTGTTATTCACTGGATAATTAAAGATATATTTTTCTCTAACAAGGTTTCGTTATCATATCACGGTTGTTTTTCTTCACAAAGTTCAACCGCTAGGTGTTGGCTGGAGCTCTCCTGGGATTATAACTGAGACAGAGATCAGTTCCCCTGGAGAAAATGGCTGCCTTGTGAGGTGGACTGAATGGCGTCACACGTCGGGCTGCCAACCTCCAGGTGGCGGCTGGAGATTCCCTGGACATACCACTGATCTCCAAAGGGCGTTCCCCTGGAGAAAAATGGTCACTTTGGAGGGTGGACTCTATGGCATTATACCCTGGCTGAGGTCCTATCCTCGGCTCCAACCCCAAAATCCCCAACCAAACCCAGAACTGGCAAGCCTAATTACACCCCACTGAAGTCTCCTCCTACCCCAAAGCCCTGCCCTCCCCAGACTCCACCCCTCCAAATCTCCAGTAATTTCCCTACTTGGGAGCTGGCAACCCTAACCCCCAATCCAAGGCCTGTTCAGAACCCCCGATATTCTCCGACGTCTTTATCCTTGTTTGCTCTGATTGAGCGTCATTATGAGCAGTTCAGCAGCTGAACATAGCCTAACCCAAACGGGACACAGCATTTGGTTCCAAGACACTGAAAGAATGGACAACACTTCCAATTACCATGTCAGATTACACAGGGAAGCCATTGAAATTCATAAACATAAACACAATTTCAACAGGAAAGAAGAGAGTTTAAAAATAAATAGGGCATGGTTTCCTGTTCTGAAAAACACAATAGCACTACAGATAAGATTAGAGTTTCAACAGCCATTCCACATGCAAAAGAACCTCCTCAGGAAACAGGAAACCTCCTCAGGAAACAATCCATAGACAAAAGAACCTCCTCAGGAAAGCTCCTCCATTAGCATGTTCATAGCCTGGAGAACTACTACAAGATAATGACTCAGCCCTACCTCACCTTC
The DNA here is from genome assembly GCA_029375565.1 of Gekko gecko. Classification (NCBI taxonomy): domain Eukaryota; kingdom Metazoa; phylum Chordata; class Lepidosauria; order Squamata; family Gekkonidae; genus Gekko; species Gekko gecko. The sequence continues at coordinate 6,022 of JAPDNY010000695.1, forward strand.
CGGGGTAGATATAAATTACCTGCCTACTATTTTTCTTCTCACCTTGACACAGAGAGTACTCCATCTTTCTGTGTTCTACCTCTGAGGCTGCCAGGCACAGCTACTGACGAAACGTCAGGTCCTACAATGCCAAGACCACGGCCACACAACCTGGAAAATCTACAGCAACTAATGAAGGCTGTGAAAGCCTTCGACAACATATTATGAGCAGGCTTAATGTCTGGTGTACACAAACACACACAAGCACTTTTCACACTTAATCACCGAGCATTGGATGAACAGTTCATTTTGGCTCGGTTTAGACATCACATCAGACTTGCACATTCCTTCTTCCTACTATCACAGTTGGAAAGGACCTCCAGGGTCATCTAGTCCAACCCCCTGCACAATGCGGGAAATTCACAAAATTCACCTCCCCCACACACACACTCCCGAGTGAACCCTGTTCCATGTCCAGAAGATGACAAAAAATGTGCTTGTAAGGAACAGCATATCCCCCCTCCCTTCTCCATGGTCGGTAAGGGTTAACAGTTAGAACTTGCTTTCTTATAAAATAGTAGTAGCAACACCTGCGGGCTTTTAGTGGCGTCTTATCTTTGTGTAGGGTCAGCTGGATTCTGAAGAGAGGTGAGGTGATGGATTCAGGTGGGAGACTTCCATATTAACAGAAATGTTGCGTGCTACTTAAGGAACCCCCTGATTGGTTGTCGTTGGGAGGTGAGGGGGTCTTTGGCCCCTATAACTCCAATATATAATTAGGCAGCAGGACTGTCACATTTTACTTCGACCTTTGCCTGTCGGAATGCCAGAATGATGAACATTATGGAGACGGTGATTAAGGCACTGTATTTAGGTGCTTTCACGCACACTAAATAACGCACTTCCAGTCCAGTTGCAATGTACTGCAATTTTTTTTTAAATTTAGTTTTAGAGAGCCAGTTTGGTGTAGTGGTTAGGGGCGCAGACTCTAATATGAGAGAACTGGGTTTGATTCCCCACTCCTCTGCATGCAGCTGCTGGCGTGACCTTGGGTCAGTCACAAGTTCTCTCAGAGCTGTTCTCCCAGGAGCAGTTCTCGAAAGGGCTCTCTCAGCCCCACCTACCTCACAGGGTGTCTGTTGTGGGAAGGGGAAGGGAAAGGAGATTGTAAGCTGCAGGTGGTTCACAGTTCCGCAGGGCCTGCAAGACAGAGCTCTTCTGCCAGGCTTTTAATTCGGAGCCGCCACTACCACCACCACCAATTATCTTGTGGTAACAACGGGGCGATGGGATGGCCCCGTACAAAGATCTGGCTACAGTACTGTGATGGGTGTGTCAGTGAAACAGGCTTCTGGGTAATATCTATAGGTCACCATCTTGATTAGATTAAACTGGTAACGTCATTGAGCACTTATTACTGTTAATATGGTTGTTTTTATGCTGTTTTAATGTTTTATATTTGGCACATGTTGCCCCTGTTTGTAAGCTGCCCTGAACCCGCTCACGGGGAGGGCGGGATATAAGTGCAATAAATAAATAAATAAGCCGCTCTGAGATTTCTTCAAGTTGTGGAGAGTGGGGTATAAATCCAATCTCTTCTCTCTTCTCTTCTTCTAATAAGTATTAGTTGTATTTTTGCAGCTTGTGCTGTATGTATCTAACAGCTGCTCATTACCCACGAGATGAATCAGCCTCAGAGAGGCATGTCTGAGTAAATTTTAGAGAGCTCTCACGCCTGTGGTTCAGGATTGAGTGGCATCCTTGTGGGACTGGACGGCCCTGGCCCTGGGGACAGGGTGCAACAAGTCTTTACAGCACTGTGATTCCCTCCCTCCCTGGCTGGCCATCAAACCATAATTTGCTGTTTTTAACTGAACTGGAAAACTACAGTTTGAGCTCTTCCTGCAAACCAGAGTTTGTGGACCACGTTCAAACCTCAGGGATCCCCATCTCTGTTAAGCCTGTGGGCATCTTCAGAACTCTGAGACGGGGTGGTGCGTGCAACCGCAAAGCGGCTGCCACGGGATGCGGAGCCACGAACACACCCAGAGGAAGTCCAAGTGCTGGGGGAGGGGAGAGCGTTAACTTTAAAAAGGTGCAACAGGAAAGAAGAGTGAGAGAATAAAACCGGTGCTTTGATGGCAGCTGCCTCCAAAGCACTGTTATTTTAGTCTGCGCTGCCAATCAGATCACCAGCGGCCAATCAGAAGCCCTGCTGTGCAAGAGGCCCACCTGACCCAACCCACTTTCTGAAAACATTGGTGGGTGCCATGAAAGGACTATAAGGAAAGCCAAGCGCCAAAGAATAGATTCTTTCGAATTACGGTGCTGGAGAAGACTCTTGAGAGTCCCTCGGACTGCAAGGAGATCAAATCAGTCGATCCTAAAAGAAATCAACCCTGACTGTTCCCTGGAAGGCCAGAGACTGAAGCTGAAGCTCAAATACTTTGGCCACCCAATGAGATGCGAGCACTCCCTGGAGAAGAAGACCCTGATGCTGGGAAAGACTGAAGGTCGAAGAAGAAGGGGGCGGCAGAGGACGAGATGGTTAGACGGTGTTATCGATGCAATGAACATGAAATTGAGCAAACTTCAGAGGACGGTGGAAGACAGGAAGGCCTGGCGTGATGTGGTCTACGGGGTCGCGAAGAGTCAGACATGACTGTGCGACTGAACAACAACAACATGAAAGAGGTCTGCAGCTCCCATGGCATCCATGGGCACCACTTTGAGGCCCCCCGATCAAACATCAGAATAAAGGTAATACGGCCGTCGTGCCTGGTGGCACGTTCCCTTCTGGAGAAGTACCTCGGCAGTCAAGCAGTGACAGAGAATACGCCCCTGTCAGACTGAAACTTGATGGACAGGCAAGTGACTTCAGAAGATCACGGCAGCACGTGGGAAATAGATTATTTCTCCCCCTAAAGTGCCTGTTTTAATGAAAACCAGGTCACCCGTACATAAGGTTTTGGGCTAACCCCCACATTACAGCCTCATGAATCTGGCAGTGCCGTTAAAAGTGAAGACAAAGATTTTGCACTCTGCTCTCTTGCCACACCCAGGGGAGAGGCGTAATTTAGTTAAATGCCCGCCGGATGGCTTAATCACAGGATTGCCTCGCGAGATGAAAGACAGCCGGTGACTACGGGCTGTTGTCAGACAGAGACCATTATAGTCATTTCGGGGCACTTCGCGACTCCATAATAGAAGAGAAGCAACTGGCGCACTGTAATCTTTTCTTTTGCCAATAAGCCTCTATGGAGGGTTACCTGCGCTTCATGACGCTTAAGTACCATTGTTGCCCTGTTGTTGGCCGTCCAGAGGAGCTGGTTGGCCATGACATGAGACAGGACACTGGACTAGATGGAATATTGGTCTGATGCAGCAGGGCTCCCATTATGTTCTTACGTTCTTACTAGAAAGGGTCACATGGCTAAAAAATTCCCTTCTTCCTACGTATATAACAGCAGTATCCAAAAACCTCCTGTTACAAAGCAGCTTTCTATTACATTAAACATAGAGTCAGGCAGTATCTGCCTGTATTTGTGGTGCTCCAAGAAACCGGAGGATGGTATATGTGGGCTTCCAGACTCCAGGTAGGACCTTGGGGGATCCCCAGGAAGTACAGCTCAACTTCAGACTACAGAGATTTATTTATTTATTTATTTGGATTTTTACCCCGCCCTCCCAACCAGAGCCGGCTTACATAAAACAGATAATTACATTAAAAACATAAATTACAATTAAAACCATTCTAAAACCACAATAAAGTGCTAGTAATCATTGGTAATCATTGTTGTTGACAGTTTCCGGAACCCAGGGCCCTCTACCATTCCACCATCCGATGGTCTTCATTTGTGGTGGCGGTTGCTCCCAAAAGCATGGCGGAAGAGCTCTATTTTACAGGCCCTGTGGAACTGCGAAAGGTCCTGTAGGGCCCTGATCTCCACCGGGAGCTCATTCCACCAAGTTGGGGCTGCCACCAAGAAAGCCCTGGTCCCGGTCGTCAACAGCCTAGCCTCCTTAAGACCCGGGAGGGCCAGCTGGTTCTGAGCCCCTGACCACAGTGCTCTCTGGGGAACATAAGAACATAAGAGAAGCCAATGTTGAATCAGGCCAATGGCCCATCTAGTCCAACACTCTGTCACACAGCGGCCAAAATATACCAGGTGCCATCAGGAGGTCCAGCAGTGGGGCCAGGACACTAGAAGCCCTCCCACTGCTGCCCCCTCCAGCACCAAGAATAGAGTGCATCACCTGCCCCAGACTGAGAGTTCCCATCTATACCCTGTGGCTAATAGCCACTGATGGACTTCTGCTCCATATGTTTATCTAAATCCCTCTTGAAACTGTCCATGCTTGCAGCTGCCACCACCTCCTCTGGCAGTGAATTCCATGTGTTAATCACTCTTTGGGTGAAGAAGTATTTCCTTTTATCTGTTCTAGCCCGACTGCTCAGCAATTTCATGGAGTGCCCACGAGTTCTTGTATTGTGAGAAAGGGAGAAAAGGACTTCTTTCTCAACCTGCTCAATCCCATTCATAATCTTATAAACCTCAATCATGTCACCTCTCAGCCTCAAGGATTTTAACCTTTCTTCATAGGGAAGGTGTTCCAACCCTTTTATCATTCTAGTTGCCCTTCTCTGCACTTTTTCCAATGCTATAATATCCTTTTTGAGATGTGGCGACCAGAACTGTACACAGTATTCCAAATGAGGTCGCACCAATGATTTATATAGGGGCATGATGATACTGGCTGATTTGTTTTCAGTTCCCTTCCTAATAATCCCCAGCATAGTGTTGGCCTTCTTTATTGCAGCTACACACTGTCTAGACATTTTCAGCGAGTTATCCACTACGACTCCAAGATCTCTCTCTGGTCTGTCTCTGCCAATTCAGACCCCATCAACGTGTATTTATATTTAGGATTTTTGGCTCCAATGTGCATCACTTTGCACTTGGCCACATTGAACCCCATTTGCCACGTTGACGCCCACTCACCCATCCTCGACAGATCTCCTTGGAGTGCCTCACACTCCTCTCTGGTTTTCACCACCCGGAACAACTTCGTGTCATCTGCAAATTTAGCCACTTCACTGCTTACTCCCAATTCCAAATCATTAATAAACAAGTTAAAAAGCATCGGACCGAGTACTGATCCCTGTGGTACCCCACTGCTTACCACCCTCCACTGAGAAAGTTTCCCATTTATACTCACTCTCTTTCTATTTATAAGCCAGTTTTTGATCCAACATATGGGGAAAGGCTGGGGGACGTATGGGGAAAGACCTCAGGTATGTAGGTCCCTGACCATGTGGGGCTTTAAAGGTAAGAACCAGCACCTTGAAACGAATCCGGTATGCTATCGGCAGCCAGTGCAGCGCCTTCAGTGCAGGCGGTACATGCTCCCGTCGAGAGAGATCAGTTCCTCTGGAGAACATGGATGCTTTAGATGGTGGACTCTCTGACAGCATACCCCACTGAAGTCCCTGTCCTACCCAGGCTCCATCCCCAAATCTCCAGGAATTTCCCGACCAGGATCTGGCAACCCTAGGCCCCCCCCAATCCCTCACCAGTGGCCGGGGGAACCTGGCAACCCTAAAAACTGATGTCCAGACTACAGAGATCAGTTCCTCTGGATACAATGGCTGCTTTGGAGAATGGAGTCCCTGCCATTATAGACTCCACCCCCCCCAGCCCCCTCCCTCAGCTCCACTCCCAAATCTCCAGGAATTTCCCAACCTAGAGTTGGCAACTCTAATAACACACAATGCAGGAAGCACGTTTAACAGTAATGCATTTTAGCGAGAGTTCGTTCCCTTATTGGCTCATTTGTGATTATTAGTCTCCAAGGCAACCTGATAGCTGGGTCACAGGGCTCTTTCCCGAGATTAAAATTAGAGGCGCTCGGAAAGGGACACGTATTTCCTCGCACATATTTTCTCAGCTAGCCCCATGAGTCATGGGCTGTCAACCTTCCTGCAAACCTCAAGACAGCTCTGTCAATCAGGTTGATTTATTAGATTTGTGGACGGGGGGGAGGGGGGTGTCCCCAAGCAGAAGATGCGTCAAAAGCAAATCGACCAGGAGCAAACTTTCCATTAAAAAGCATTTTAAATCATAATGTAAATGGGCCTGTGAGGTGTAATATAGGCAGAGAGAGGGAAGAAACATTCTGGCAGAAATTTAAAAAAACAAATTCAGAAACAAAATATATACCAGATCTCTGTTACGAATGGAGAACATGGAAGGGAAGGGAAGGGAAGGGAAGGGAAGGGAAGGGAAGGGAAGGGAAGGGAAGGGAAGGGAAGAGGAGAGGAGAGGAGAGGAGAGGAGAGGAGAGGAGAGGAGAGGAGAGGAGAGGAGAGGAGAGGAGAGGAGAGGAGAGGAGAAGAGAAGAGAAGAGAAGAGAAGAGAAGAGAAGAGAAGAGAAGAGAAGAGAAGAGAAGAGAAAGAGAAGAGAAGAGAAGAGAAGAGAAGAGAAGAGAAGAGAAGAGAAGAGAAGAAGAAGAAGAAGAGATTGGATTTATACCCCGCCCTTCACTACCCAAGGGAGTCTCAGAGCGGCTTACAAACTCCTTTCCCTTCCCCTCCCCACAACAGACACCCTGTGAGGTAGGCGGGGCTGAGAGAGCTCTGACAGAAACTACTCTTTTTCAAGGACAGCTCTTATCAGAACTATGGCTTGCCCAAGGTCACCCAGCCAGGTGCAAGTGGAGGAGTGGGGACTTAACCACTACACCATGCACTTAACCACTACACCAAACTGGGAGGGAAGAAGTTCTGACCTGATTCCCAAAGCAGGTTGGTTTTGATGGTGTCCTTACCTGCCTCCCTTCTTCTCTGGGATCTCTGCCACAGGGCAGGTAGCCACACATAGCTGCCAAGGGTGAGGGAGAGAACATTGTTGCCCAATCCCCTTTGGCCTGATCGATCGGGGTTCAGAGACAGGAGCGTGGTTTCTGGCCAACGGCATGCTTCCAGGGTTCCCCCTGCACCACTGTTATACTTTCCCCCTTCCTCACAGAGATGTTACAGTCCGTGTATCGATGGTCATGTGTCAGTGCTCCAAGTGGGTTTCCACACTCCAAATGTGACAAGAGAAGTGGACACATTCAAGCATGCTGCTTTATTTATTTATTTTTTTGAGGCATGCTGGCCCCTGGCCTGGATAGCCGGGGCTAACCCCATCTCGTCAAGTCTCAGAAATGAAGCAGGGTCGGCCCTGGTTAGTATTTGGACGGGAGACCACTGAGGAATAGCAGCGCCGTGACACAGAGGCAGGCAACGGCAAATCACCTCAGAATGTCTGTTGTCCCGAAAACCCTATGAGGTCACCGTAATTCGGCTGCGACTCTGCAGGAACACAGCCGAAACCCCTACATACCTACAATATACCCAAAAGATGGTCGTCCAGTCTCCTCTTGAAAACGTCCAGCGAAGGAGCATCCACCACCTCCCGAGGCAGTCCGTTCCACTGCTCATCCACTCTTACAGTCAGGAAGTTTCTCCTGATATTAAGCCGGTAACGACTCCCTTGTAATTTCCACCCATTAGATCTAGTCTTGCAATCCAGAGCAAGAGAGAATAGATCTGCTCCATCTTCTACCTGACAGCCCTTCAAATACTTGAAGACTGCAATCATGTCCCCTCTAAGCCTTCTCTTTCCCAGGCTAAACATACCCCACAGTCTCAGCCTTTCCTCATAAGACTTGGACTCCAACCCTCTCACCATCCTGGTCGCCCTCCTCTGGACCCGCTCGAGTTTGTCAACATCCTTCCGAAAATGTGGTGCCCAAAACTGGACACAGTACTCCAGGTGGGGCCTGACCATAGCAGAATACTTCCTTCCTGAGGCTGAGACAAAAATGTGCGAGCCAGAGGCTAAAAAACTGTGAGCTAGTTCACACTAACTCAGCTTAGAGGGAACACTGGCCACCACTACATCCTCTGGCAGTGAATTCCACATTTTCATCACTCTCCATTCATTCAAATTAGTATTTCCTTTTATCCAACCTGAACCTACTGCCCATCGGCTTCATTGGATGCCCTCAAGTTTTGTATTTTGGGAGAAGGAGAAAAAATTTCTCTTTGTCAACTCTCTCCACCCCATGCATGATTTTATAAGCCTCTATCATGTCTCCCTTTAGTCATCTCTTTTCTAAACGAAAAGTCCCAGACTCTTCAGCCTTTCCTCATAGGGAAGGGGCTCCAGCCACCCTCATCATCCTGGCTGCCCTCCTCTCCAGACCCCACCCGGAGGCTGGAATCTCTAAACCAGCCCCATGTGTTCCTGACCACAATGGCCAGAGCTTAGAAGGCACGCAATTCTGACCACAGCACTGGGCGCATGCAAGAGATATATATTGACTTTAAAGTGTCACAGTACATGCAGGGCACTCTTTGCAGAGGAAGAGGAAGAAGAGGAAGAAGAAGAAGAGGAAGAGGAGGAAGAGGAGGAGGAAGAAGAGGAAGAAGAAGAACAAGAGGAAGAAGTAGAAGAGGAGGAGGAGGAAGAAGTAGAAGAGGAGGAGGAGGAAGAAGAAGAGGAGGAAGAAGAGGAAAAGGAAGAGGAGGAGGAAGAAGAGGAGGAGGAGGAGATTGAATTTATACCCTGCCCTTCACTCAGAGTCTCAGAGCAGCTTACAAACTCCTTTCCCTTCCCCTCCCCACAACAGACACCCTGTGAGGTAGGTGGGGCTGAGAGAGAACTGTCCTTGAGACAACAGCTCTGACAGAACTATGGCTTGCTCAAGGTCATCCAGCAGCTGCAAGGGGAGGAGTGGGGAATCAAACCCAGTTTTCCCAGATTAGAGTCCGTGCACTTAACCACTACACCAAACTGCCTCTCCAAGATGGCCAGCCCCTGGGACCAATTCAGTTGCCCATTTACTGTGTTCTGCAAACTATCAAAACACTGCACCGCATAATTAGCGAGGAAGCTGATTAGTTAATAATTTACAGTGATGACACCTGACATTTTAACATTTTTTAACAAGCATTCGGCTTTTAAAGCTGTTATCATTTTAAAATCATCATTCGCAATTTCTTCCCTCCTGAGGCGCCGAGGGCACTCTATTATCGAGACCAAAAGAAAAACAGGGTTTTTAATTGAGTAAGTGAGGCGGATTATGGATTAGCAAGGAGGAAAAAAAGACATTTTAAATGTACCAGCTGCAACCAGTGTATTAACAGTTTAGAGAGATGATCAAAATGCAACTGAAACCAAAGAATAGGAAAAGTCAGAAACTACACAAGACCAGCCATCCCAATGCACAGTGCGATCCTAAACAGGATCACACTCGTCTAAATCCACTGAAGTCAACTGGCTCAGAAGGGTGTAACGTGGCTTTGGATCACCCTGTCAGAAATGTAACTGTTGACGAATCTTATCAGTTACAAAATGTAAAGTGGCTCCAGCATTGTACCTGTCCCAGCTGGAGATTCCAGCCCAACGGAGGGCATTTTCGCTAGCTAGATGGAGAGCTCTTCCCTCCGCTGTGTTAGATGGGAAGTTTAGAAAGACTCCCATGCATGAGAGGGTTTGCCCCTGTGGGGATGGCGAGGTCGAAACAATCGAACATGTATTACTGTATTGCCCCTTCTATCATGAAATCAGAACAAAGAAGATCTCCCCTCTTCTTAAGAAATATCAGGGTTGTACAGACATAGAGTGTAGCAAAATGATCCTTAGGGATGTCAACCCAACAGTCACAGCGTCCAGTGCAAGTTTTTTAGCAGCTGCATATAAAATACGTCAAGAGATACTGCGTAGAGTATCCGAATTTTAACTGTTTTAGATATGAAATTTTTGAGTGTTCATATTGGTTATAAGACTCTTTAGGACTCATATGTAAGATATTAGACGTTTTATGCTGGTCAATGACTGTATCAATAAATCTGATTCTGAATCTTATCAGTCATTTGGGATTCGACATGGAAGTGAAAATGTCAAGGGAGGGCCACAGATTGCCAATGTAGAGTAATGCAAATGTAATCCTCAAACCACCAGAGGTCAGGATGTTACCAAAAACATAACAGTAAAATACGGCTATTAACATTAGGAAGAATGTCAGGAAGAATGTTAGGAATAACATTCTTTATTAACATTCGGAAGAACTTCCTGCCAATTAGAGCGGTTCCTCAGTGGAACAGGCTTCCTCGGGAGGTGGTGGGCTCGCCTTTCAACCTTTGGAGGCTAGATGGCCATCTGATAGCAATGCTGATTCTGTGAACTTAGGCAGATCAGGAGAGGGAGGGAGAGAAAGGTTGCACCAGTGCTTAGTTCTTGTGGCCCTTTTTACACGCCCAGGGAAATGCTGATCACCACTTTGGGGTCAGGAAAGAAATTTCTTCCAGGCCCGATTGGCCCAGGGATCCTGGAGGATTTTTGTCTTCCTCTGGGCATAGAGCAGGGGTCATTGGGGGAGGAGGAAGGTAGTTGTAAATTTCCCGCATTGTGCAGGGGGTTGGACTAGATGACCCTTGAGGTCTCTTTATACCTTATGTTTCTATGATCCGGGGTGGGTGAGTGTCAGATTTGTACCTTAACTATATGAATTAAAGGGACACAGTGCAATCCCCATATAGAAACCTTCTCGTGGTGGATTCAAACATAATAATTAAAGCCTTCCAACCAGAGCCATTGTCGTAGACTGGCCACTAGGGTAGGTGAAACGCTGTACCTGGTGTGACCACACTGGAAGGCTTTCCTTTCCCTTCCCTCCCCACAACAGACACCCTGTGAGGTGGGCGGGGCTGAGAGAGCTCTGACAGAAACTGCTCTTTTTCAAGGGCAGCTGTGCCAGAACTACGGCTTGCCCAAGGTCATCCAGCAGGTGCAAGTGGAGGCGTGGGGAATCAAACCCGGTTCTCCCAGATTAGAGTCCACGCACTTAACCACTACACCAAACTGGTAGTCTCGGAGGGTCTCATTGGCACCATGTTGTGGACCCCTGGCCTACAGAGGGGTAGTTTTTTTAATGGAACGTGGGGTTTCTAACGCCTCTCAAAATCCAGTCCCGAAAGCCACAGTGTCTGGGATTTTTAAAAAAATAATATACAGGGAAAGGACCTCTGGCACTTTGCTCCTCCTTAACACACACACACACGAGAGAGGGAAATGATGTGAAGAGCCAGATGCTACTTACAAGAGCGACATTTTGCGGAGGGCATTTTCTTTTCTAACTCAGCAGAGAGCAACTTGAACTAGGCCGAGACCCCAGTGCAATTTAAGGAGGACTTAGTCAAGTGCGGCTCAGCAAGCAGCGGGCACAATGAACCGGAGTGGCCCTTTCACCTTCTCAAGCTAGCGGTGCTCAACATCCACTTGACAATTGACCTTTTTGTCAATCCTGAAAGCCTTAACGACTCCATAGGGAGTAAGTCCTACCTCCATGGGAAACTAACTGCCGGATCATCATCAAGGTTTTGGAGGGGGAAAAGAACCTTGCAGTATTCAAGGCACAACGGAGTCTCTGCCAGACAGACAGGCATACCAGCCATACAAATTCCGCTAGGAAAAAATATCATCAAAGATTGCCAAAATATATAGACTCTATTTAACAATTGCAATCTCTTATATCACAATTTTAAATTTGGTGGTGTCACAACATCGTAAGAACGTAAGGACATAAGAGAAGCCAATGCCGGATCAGGCCAGTGGCCCATCCAGTCCAACACTCTGTGTCACACAGTGGCCAAAAATAGCAGGTGCCATCAGGAGGTCCAGCAGTGGGGCCAGGACACTAGAAGCCCTCCCACTGTTGACCCCCCCAGCACCAAGAATACAGAGCATCACTTGCCCCAGCTTGAGAGTTCCTACCTATACCTTGTGGCTAATAGCCACTGATGGACTTCTGCTCCATATGTTTATCCAATTCCTTCTTGAAGCTGTCCATGCTTGTAGCCGCCACCACCTACTGTGGCAGTGAATTCCATGTGTTAATCACTCTTTGGGTGAAGAAGGACTTCCTTTTATCTGTTCTAACCCGACTGCTCAGCAATTTCATGGAGTGGCCACGAGTTCTTGTATTGTGAGAAAGGGAGAAAAGGCTTCTTTCTCTACCTGCTCTATCCCATGAATAATCTTATAAACCTCGATCATGTCACCCCTCAGCCATCATTTCTCCAAGCTAAAGAGCCCCAAGCACTTTAACATTTCTTCATAGGGAAAGTGTTCCAACCCTTTTAACATTCTAGTTACCCTTTTCTGTGCATACTATAAGTACAAATATAACTATAAACAAGGCATAGATTACAATGTTTCCTCCTTCAAAGATAAATATCGGTCCGTATAGTCCGTTCAACTTGATAGGAGGAATCCACATTTGCAAAACATTTCCAAAAACAGCCTTTGCAAAAACGCCTGTTCTAGAAACTTCTAGATGTTTCCATCAACTTCTTCAGTTTTGCCGGCTGCATAGTTGGAACCCGATTTCAGCAGTTTCTCTTGACCACAAGGTTCACAGTGTGAAGAGCGAATCATAGGTTCTCCAATATGTAGGCGAGGTCGTAACCACCACCACCACCACAAAAATCCAGATGTGGGACCCAAATTATCACCCAAAATCACAAGAAATCAACACCTAACAAAACCAGCCAAGTAATTGAGGGAGAACAAATTTAAAAGAGGAGACCCAGATAAAAGACAGTAAAAGAGCTGATAAACCTATCCCTAACCACCCTCTAGGAGCTGCGGTGGCTCAAGTGGTTAAGACGCTGAACTGCAGGCTGTGGAAGGTCAGTAGTTCAGCAGTTCGAGACCTGGGTGCCGCATGACGGGGTGAGCTCCGTCTCTAGTTCCAGCTCCTGCCAACCTAGCAGTTCGAAAGCAAGAAATTGCAAGTAGATAAATAGGTACCACTTGGGTGAGAAGGCAACAGCGTTCCGTGCGCCTTGGTGTTTAGTCATGCCGGCCACATGACCACGGAAACGTCTTCGGACAGCGCCGGCTCTTCGGCTTGGAAATGGAGATGAGCACCGCAACCCTGGAGTCGGATTCGACTGGCTTTCGGAGCAAGGGAACCTTTACCTTTACTTTTAACCACCCTCCAAGTGAAGGTTTTCAAACAGATGGCTAGATGGCCATCCGGCAGCAATGCTGATTCTGTGAATTTAGGCAGATCAAGAGAGGGAGGGCAGGAAGGGTTGCATCAGTGCTCAGTTCTCGTGGCCCTTTCTTACACCCACTAAGTGAGGAAGTGCGCATGCCCAAGAAAGCTCATACTCAGAATTAAACTTTGCTGGTCTTAAAGGTGCCACTGGATTTAAACTTTGTTCTGTCGCTTCAGACCGACAGGGCTACCCGCCTAGATCTATCAATTATGCAAGTTGGTATCAACTTCAGTGCCTGCCCAGAAACACCAAAATCTCCCTTTCATTATCTCCAAAGTAGAACTTTTTGGCTTTTCAGTTACTGGCTCTCAGGCACCTTAGACCCGACAACCATCAGTTTAATCCCTGGCAGACCCTTTATGGACTGGCCACTTGGGAAAGGGCCTGCTTCCATCCTACATATTTTTTAGATATTTCTCTGTTGGGATGCAGGTTCAAGAAGTCTCTGCGAATGGGCGGCACAGGGTTTCCAGCTCTAGGGTGGGAAATACTTGCAGATTTTGGGACTGGAGCCTGAGGAGGGTGGGGTTGGGGAAAGGAGATGGCCACTTTGGAAGGTGGACTCTATGGCATTATACCCCACTGAAGTTCCCCCCCTTCCATACCCTAACAGTAGCAGTTCTCTTACAAAGGAATTTCAAAGGGAAATGAGAGAGACTGAATTGCAACTGACAGTGAAGCTCAGGATAAGGCATCCCCCTGGACTGAATCAAGACCTAGGTTTCCTGTCTCATCAGCAATGCTGATTTCTGAAGAAGTGAGCAGTGACTCACGAACACTCATACTCTGCCACAAATTTGCCATTGCCTGGCTCTGTGTCACGACCCTGTTATTCCCTGGAGGTCTCCCTTACAAATACCGATCAGAGCTGACCCTGTCGAAGGCTTTCACGGCCGGAGTTCATTAGCTGCTGTTTTTCCTCAGTTGTTCATTTTACCTTTGGTTTAATCGCTCTTCTCCCACAGGAAAAGTGTTTTGCCATATATCAAAGGAATCATGGATCAGATGGAAAAACTTATGAAAAAACACAACCTATGAACAGTATTCAGACCCACCAGAAAAATACAGCAGGTGCTACGATCGGCAAAAGACAGAAGAGACCCCCTTACTTCTGCAAGAGTATACAGCATACCATGCAGTTGTGGACAAGTTTACATTGGGACCACACAGGGTAGCATTCAGACAAGAATAGAAGAACATGAAAGACACTGCAGACTTGGCCAACCTGAAAAATCAGCAGTGGCTGAACACAGCCTAACCCAGGGATGGGCAAACTTGCTCAACATAAGAGCCACATAGAATAAATTTCAGATGGTTGAGAGCCGCAAGACATGAACAAATATTATGCACACATTTTTATTTAGAAAATATGCAGATTTGCTTTTTATTACCATTAAATGAGACTGTCAAAAATAAAAACAAGAGGGGTAAAAACAGATATTGATAATGATATTTATTTGTCCAATGATATTTATTTGTCTGAGAGAAAGAGAAAGAGGGGAGGTGGAAAGAAAGAATGAAAGAGGTAGAAAGAAAGAGAGAAACAAATAAAGCAAATAGATAGGAGGGAGGGAGGGATCAAATGCATGCCTCCCCTTCACTTCCCCAGCTGCCCTGCTGAGAGCCACACAATATGTGTGAAAGAGCCGTATGTGGCTCCCGAGCCGCACTTTGCCCTCCCCTGGCCTAACCCAAACAGGACACAGCATTTTGTTCCAAGACACTGAAAGGCTGGACAACACTGCCAATTACCATGTCAGATTACACAGGGAAGCCCTACCCCACCTTCCAGGGTAGATATAAATTACCTGCCTACCATTTTTCTGCTCACCTTGACACAGAGAGTACTCCATCTTTCTGTGTTCTACCTCTGAGGATGCCAGGCACAGCTACTGGCGAAACGTCCAGGTCCTACAATGCCAAGACCACGGCTGCACGACCCGGAAAATCTACAGCAACTAAAGAGCTGACCCTGCTTAACTTCCAAGATCTAACCAGACTGGGCTAGTCTGAGCTATCTGGATCAGGGCTAACAAAATTTTAAAAGATTAAAATACACAATTAACCAGCTTAAAAGCATTCAGACAGATCTACTGGAAAAGTTCACACACTACTGCGTGTGTGTGTGTGTGTTAAGTGCCATCAAGTCCTGCCAACTTGCAGCAACCCTGTGAATTAATGTCCTCCAAGACCTCCTATTCTTAACAGTCTTGCTCAGGTCTTGCAGTCCATCTCATGTTGTGTCCTCCTCGTTTCCTGCCGCCTTCAACTTTTCTTAGCATTATTATCTTTTCCAGGGACCGTTTGTCAAAAACAGACCTGGGCAGGGAGTATGAGCAGTGAGCTGCCGCAGGAGGTGGTGGCGGCTACAAGCATGGATGGCTTCAAGAGGGAATTGGGTGAACATATGGAGCAGGGGGTCCATCAGTGGCTATTAGCCACAAAGTATAGATAGGAACTCCCAGTCTGGGGCAAGTGATGCTCTGTATTCTTGGTGCTTGGGAGGGGGGCAACAGTGGGAGGGCTTCTAGTGTCCTGGCCCCACTGCTGGACCTCCTGATGGCACCTGATATTTTTGGCCACTGTGTGACACAGAGTGTTGGACTGGATGGGCCATTGGCTTGATCCAGCTTTGGCTTCCCTTATGTTCTTAACTCGATTACTTGCTCCCTTGCAGGGCAGCAAGCATTTCAGACAGGCCTCTATTTCATTCCCATTCCCATTTCCTTTCTTGAGGTGCCTAGGGAGCCAAGGGGCTACGTTTCAAGCTAGGCTCACTTACTGTATCCCAACGACATCCTATTCTTCCTTCCGAAAACCCAGAACAGCTCACAGGCTTCTCACCCAGGCATTCAGGAGATTCACACACCCACTTAGCTTCAATACATCTATTGCAGTGGGTGTTCTTCCCAGAACATTCAAGAGCAACTTATAGACATGAGATAAAAACCCTGGGACTTACCCTGTCTGATGCCGAGTCATGGACAGGTAACTCCTCTTGGCTAAAAAGGGAGGAAGAGAGATTTTTATCTGCATTTAATTAAAACACTTCCTTTTCAGATTATCAGTGCGGAATTAGAGGCATACAGAGCAGATAAAACTTGTGAAACTGGTTAAAACATCAACATAATATAAGAAAACAGAGGAGAGGTTCATCAGTGGCTACTAGCCACATGACTCAAGGATACCGCCACATTCATGAGCAGAAAAATCCCTGAATACCGGATACTGGATAGCCCAGGATAGCCCAATCTCGTCAGATCTCAGAAGCTAACCGGGGTCGCCCTTGGCTAGTATTCGGATGGGCGACCTCCAAGGAATACCAAGGGCATGGCGCAGAGGCAGGCAATGGCAAACTGCCTCTGAAACGTCTCTTGCCTTAAAAACAAGTCTAGCTCGCCACCTCGTGCTGCATTAACGCTAAAAGAACTAGAACTCCTGGCTGCAGGACAATCTTAGAATCTCCTAGCAATACTAGAAGAAAAGAAGAAGAGATTAGATTTATACCCCGCCCTTCACTACCCGAGGAAGTCTCAGAGCGGCTTACAAACTCCTTTCCCTTCCCCTACCCACAACAGACACCCTGTGAGGGAGATGGGGCTGAGAGAGCTCTGACAGAAACTGCTCTTTCTCAAGAACAGCTGCGCCAGAACTATGGTTTGCCCAAGGTCATCCAGCAGATGCAAGTGGAGGAGTGGGGAATCAAACCTGGTTCTCCCAGATTAGAGTCTGCGCAGATGGGTGTAGTGGTTAAGTGCACGGACTCTAATCTGGGAGAACCGGGTTTGATTCCCCACTCCCTCCACTTGCACCTGCTGGATGACCTCGGGCAAGCCATAGTTCTAGCACAAGTGTCCTTGAAAAAGAGCAGTTTCTGTCAAAGCTCTCTCAGTCCCACCTACCACACAGGGTGTGGGGAGAGGAAGGGAAAGGAGTTTGTAAATCACTCTGAGACTCCTTTGGGTAGTGAAGGGCGGGGTATAAATCCAATCTCCTCTTCTTCTTCTTACTACACCCACTGCCATAATTACTAATTATATTAATACTCTGAATACCAGTGGTAAAAGGTAACATTGGTGTTAGCCTCTATTGCCTTTTGCTTGCTCTCCATAATAACTCCATGTGAGACAGGATGCTGGACTAGATGCAGCAGTAGCTTGATCCGGCAGGGCTCTTCTTACAGGCTTAAGAGACCCTTGCGATATGGAGTGCAATCCTAGACACACTAAATTTTGGATTCAGCTTCACTGAACTCACTCAATGGGACTTAGGTAGCAGACCTCCATAGGATTTGGCTGTTTGTTCTGCATAATACCTGGCAAAGGTTTACCCAGAAATCTTCATATGCCCAAAGAGGAGAGTAACGTGAGCCGCCCTGAACCCACTTGAAGGGCGGGCGAGCTATAAATGTAATAAAATTAAATAAAAAAAAGAAAACTAGCTAAAAAGAATACACAAAAACAGGCAAATATTTATTTGAGACTACATGCAATCCTCTTGAGAGTCCCTTGAGAGTCCCTTGGACTGCAAGGAGATCAAATCATTCAGTCCTAAAAGAAATCAACCCTGACTGTTCCCTGGAGAGGCCAGATACTGAAGCTGAAGCTCAAATACTTTGGCCACCCAATGAGAAGGGAGCACTCCCTGGAGAAGAAGACCCTGATGCTCGGAAAGACTGAAGGTCAAAGAAGAAGGGGACGGCAAAGGATGAGATGGTTAGACAGTGTCATCGATGCAACGGACATGAAATTGAGCAAACTTCAGAGGGCAGCGGAAGACAGGAGGGCCTGGCGTAATCTGGTCCAGGGGGTCGCGAAGAGTCGGACTCGACTGTGCGACTGAACAACAACAAACATGCAATCCTGGCTTTGACTTCAACGTACCAAATTCAAGCCTAACAATCCTTGAAATTAACAGCCACGTCCGGTTCTCCCCTGAGCACCGCTGAATTTCTGTCAGATCAGTTTTTAACACACAACATTACCTGGCCAAATCAGCAAGTCAAGAGGTTGTACAATCACAAAGTACTCAATAAGTCTGTGGCAGAGATAAGGGGTCTTCAAAATAAAAGAGACTGAATATGATTTTTGGGATGCAACGTGCGTTAAAATGGAAAGGCCTACGCTCAATTTTCTGCAACTAAAAACTGCTTTGTTTTGTTCACTGTGCCCTTAATGAACATGCAGTTTCGGTTGATCTTACCATATGTGGGGTCAAGGAGAAGGAACAGGTACTCTTTCCTGCTGTACATATAACACATAGGGTAAGCCAAGTACTTCACACATCAGCTTGATTCAAAATATATCAGAACCCTCATTATGCCACAGCTGAACAAGGGAAGGAGGAGGAGGAGGAGGAGGAGATTGGATTTAAACCCCGCCCCTCACTACCCGAAGGAGTCTCAGAGTGGCTTACAATCTCCTTTCCCTTCCCTTCCCCTCCCCACAACACACACCCTGTGAGGTAGGTGGGGCTGAGAGAGCTCTTTGAGAACTGCTCTTGAGAGAACAGCTCTGAGAAAGCTTGTGACTGACCCAAGGTCACACCAGCAGCTGCATGTGGAGGAGTGGAGACTCAAACCCAGTTCTCCCAGATTAGAGTCTGCGCTCTACACCACTACACCAAACTGGCTCTACTACCACTACTCCTAACCACTACACCAAAGATCAACATGAACTGACACAGGTCCACACATTGAGCATCAAGGCCACATAATGTGCAATATGGGGAGGGAGCTCATACACTCACCCTCCCACATCACAACCATCACCGCTTGCCCAACTGAAAATGTGAACTGGCTCCCAGTAAGTTTCATCTTCAGAATCTGACATGAGGGTCTCCTGCCCTTTTTCAACCTGCGGGCACCTATGGAATTCTGACACAGGGTGGTGGACTCAACCACAAAATGGCCACCACAGGAGGCGGAGAAAACCAAAAAATGGCTGCTACAAGAGGTACAGCCACACACAAAGAAGTCCAAATAGAAGAAGAAGAAGAAGAAGAAGAAGAAGAAGAAGAAGAAGAAGAAGAAGAAGAAGAAGAAGAAGAAGAAGAAGAAGAAGAAGAAGAAGAAGAAGAAGAAGAAGAAGAAGAAGAAGAGATTGGATTTATACCCCGCCCTTCACTGCCCAAAGGCGTCTCAGAGCGGCTTACAAACTCCTTTCCCTTCCCCTCCCCTGTGAGGTAGGCGGGGCTGAGAGAACTTCTGACAGAAACTGTCCTTGAGAGAACAGCTGTGCCAGAGCTTGTGACTGACCCAAGGTCACATCAGCAGGTGCAAGTGGAGGAGTGGGGAATCAAGCCCGGTTCTCCCAGATTAGAGTCCGGCACTTAACCAGTGCACCAAACTGGGAGAAGATAGATAATTAAAAAAAAAACTGAGGAAAGAGGAGTGAAAGAGAATAAAATCAACACTGTAGAGGCCGATGCCGCTGAAACAACTTAATCTGCCCAGCCAACTGGATCTCCAGTGGCTAGTCAGAAGCCCAGCTGGGCAAACGTTCCACCTGTAGGCAAACGCATTTTGGCGAGCACCTGAGGAAAATAGACTTCCTTCTGTGTTCTGGATAGCTGCCAACTCCAGGTCGGGAAATTCCTGGAGATTGGGGGTTGGAATCTGGAGATAGCTGGGTTTAGGAAGAAGAGGAACCTCAGCAGGGCATAATGCCAAAGCTTCCATCCTTTTTCTCCAGGGGAAACGATCTCCGTAGTTTGGAGATCAGTGATAATTCCTCGAGATCTCCACGCCCCCACCTGGAGGTTGGCGATGCTCGGTCTGGATCAATTTGCTCAGCAGCTGCTTTTGCTACGGGCACTTTCCTTACTCTCTGTTTTGGAAAGAACTGTTGTTAAATAATTTCGTTTATTAATGCAACATGGGTCATAGAGTCTATGCATGGGGTGGAAGTGAATTGACAAAGAGATCTTTTCCTCCCTCTCCCAAAAGAGTAGACCACGACGGCATCCAATGAAGCTGATGGGCAGTAGGTTCAGGATGGACAAAAGGATATACACTTTACACACAGAGAGTGATTAAAATGTGGAATCTGCTGCCAGAGGATGTAGTGGTGGCCTCGGGAAGAAACAGCTTTACAAGGGGACTGGACAGATTCGTGGAGAGTAAGTCTACCAATGGCTACTAGCCATGATGGCTGAGGGGAACCTCCACATTCAGAGGCACTAATCCTCTAAATCCCAGAGCCAGGAGGCAACATCAGAAGAAGGCCTCAGCCGCTATGCCCTGTTGTTGGCTGTCCAGAGGAACTGGTTGGTCACTGTTTGAGACAGGAGGCTGGACCAGATGTACTGCTGGTCTGATCTAGCAGGGCTCTAATGTTCTTAGGATGCTGTATTCAATGGACCATTGATCTGATCCAGCAGGGCTCTTCTGATGTTCTCAGGATGCTGGACTAGATGGACCACTGGTCTGACCCAGCAGGGCTCTTCTTATGTTCTTAGGATGCTGGACTAGATGGACCACTGTGCTGACCCAGCAGGGCTCTTCTTATGTTCTTAGGATAATGGACTAGATGGACCACTGGTCTGATCCAGCAGGGCTCCTATTATGTTCTTAGGATAATGGACTAGAGGGACCACTGGTCTGACCCAGCAGGGCTCTTCTCATGTTCTCAGGATGCTGGACTAGATGGACTGATGCTAGGAGGAGGAGTAGGTTCAGGAGGCAACTCTGAACCTTCAGGAGGTTCAGCAGAGCTCTAATGTTCTTAGGATGATGTATTCAATGGATCATTGATCTGATCCAGCAGGGCTCTTCTTATGTTCTTAGGATAATGGACTAGATGGACCACTGGCCTGATCTAGCAGGGCTCTTCTTAAGTTCTTAGGATGCTGGACTAGGTGGACCACTGGTCTGATCCAGCAGGGCTCTCCTTATGTACTTAGGATGTTGGAC
>JAPDNY010000696.1:0-26992 GCA_029375565.1 Gekko gecko
GCCTCTCCCCAAGATACCCACCACGTTTCAAGAACATTGGACCAGGGGGTCCAATTCTATGGGCCCCCAAACAGGTTGCCCCATTCCCTCCATTGTTCTCTATGGTGGGGAAAAAGTTACTTTTTCCCACCATAGAGAACAATGGAGAGAATAGGGGCAACCTGTTTAGGGGCCCATAGAGTGGACCCCCTGATCCAACGTTCTTGAAACGTGAGTGAGTATCTTGGGGAGAGGCTCCATCAGCTATCCTGTGAGGTTTGAGCCTCTCCCTCAAACCCCTCCCCCTCCAGCCCCAGAATACCTATGCTTTCACCATTGACTTCAATGGCCCATAGGTATGATGGAGGCTGAAATTGACATGCGGCTGCCTGAAAGACTCCCCTGGACGTTGGCTGGGGGCGGGGCTTGGCTCCTGAGCTCCCAAAGCTGCGCTCCAGTGCGCTCCCCCCACAAAGACCGCTTGGGTTAAGTGCACGGACTCGTATCTGGGAGAACCAGGTTTGATTCCCCACTCCTCCACTTGCACTTGCTGATGTGATCTTGGGTCAGTCACAAGCTCTGGCACAGCTGTTCTCTCAAGGAGATTTTCTGTCAGAAGTTTTCTCAGCCCCACCTACCTCACAGGGTGTCTGTTGTGGGGAGGGGGAGGGATAGGAGTTTGTAAGCCGCTCTGAGATGCCTTTGGGCAGTGAAGGGCGTGGTATAAATCCAATCTCTTCTTTCTTCTTCTTCCATTAATTCTCCAAATCATCTTGTATTATGGGCAGGAAGGAATAAGGTTAAGATAAAAAGGGAACATGTCCAGGCACTCCAGGAGGGACACATAGTGGGGCCATGTTACCAGCAGACCTTCTGCAAGACTCATATTCCAATAATAGATATGTGCAAAGAATTAAAGCCCCTGGCATTTCAACAGAAAATGTCAAATGGTTTAGTCCTAGTTAGTAAACCATAATGGTCTGACTTCTGAACACCTGTTCCATTGTTATTAGCTTGGTGGATTCTCCAGAGGGTTGCATAACATGGGGCCCTGCACTGAAACAGCTCAGGGATGGGGTTTTCCTTATAGGAGACAGGCCATATAGGCAACCTCTGTGCAAGCATCTCCCACTCCGCCCGCAGAGGCTATTCTCTTGTTTTGTCTCTACAGGCCACCGTGAGAGCCATGGACACGATCACAGACTACATGATGAAAACGTATCGGAAAAACATTACAAAGTTCGCATTGGCAGGCGACACCATGGTATGTGTCTGGTGTGAATCAGCACATTGTTCATTGCCACTTGGCTTCATTGCTGCATGCCGTTCTCTGAATCTCAAATGGTTGCGGAGTAATCTGCGCTCTTCTCCCCCATCACCTCCAATCTTTTATTCCACCTGTTTTCTCCTCTGGGCAGAATGGACTGACCACTTGGCTGACTGCAGCAGTTGACAAGAGAGTTGCTGGAATTATGCCCATTGCCATGGATTTTCCGAACTTCACCGAGGTGAGATTCAATTTGCAGCCAAGCATCCTCTTGGAACGCCTCTGTACAAACCGTAGGTTGACTGCAAGTCGAGAGCAAATTGTTTCGTTTTGAGACCTATATAGCAAGTATTTTGTGCCACTGGTGTGTTCATGCTGCTTTCCCACAGCTGTTTGTGGTCACATTCCTCATTATCTGGAAAAAAAGACCCATCAAAAAACCACAACACAACAAAAAAGCATTGCTGTCTTTGGTCATATTACTATGCAGTCCAAAGGAGCATTATACCTGGTAAGTCCACTGGAATCAGTGGTTTTAGAAGGGGGTAACTCTGCTTATCCAGGCCCATAGTCAGGATTTTTTTTTTGTTCCGGGGGCATTTAAATTTTTAAGGGGGGCACTTAAATTACAGTTAATTAAATTAAACTGAATGTTTGTCCTTAAAGGGAAGGCTCTGCGCCTGTTTCTAGCCCTTCCTTCCAAGGGACAAGGCAGTGGGCACATCAGTTTCTAAGAAAAAAACAGCTCAGCGCTCAGAGGACATTTAAATACCTTCAGGGCCGGCTCCAGGTATTTCTGCACCCTGGACGGACGCAGATCCCAACCTCCCGGTTGGGCCTGAAGACCCAGCCATGCCGCCCCCCCTCCTCTCCCCCCCCAGGGAGGAGGGGGAGGGCGAGCAAGCTGTGCCCTGGCTGGCCGCCGCAGGCCGCTTCCTCCTCCTCCTCCCCCCCCCAGGGAGGAGGGGAGGGCGACTGCGCCCATGGTGGGCGCTTTTCCGCGGCGGCAGCAGCAGGGAGATCCTGCTGGCCGCCGCCAGCCGCCTCCTCCTCCCCCTCCCCCTCCAGGGAGGAGGGGAGGGCGACTTGCGCCCTAGTTGGGCGCTTTTTTGCAGCGGGGCGCCCGGTTAGGGCGGCGGTGGCGGGCTTTTGGGGGGGGGGAGCAGGGCACCATTTGGCGCCCCTGAGGGCTGGCGCGCCCTAGGCAAGCGCCTAGTTCGCCCAATGGGTGATCCGGCCATGAATACCTTCTGAGCTGTCTTTTCCCAGGTCCCATGATGCCCCCCCCAATTGCACAGGGGGGGGGAAGGAAACCTGAGGACAAGCCGCGGTGCTTTCACCCTGGCTGCTGCCAGCAGCAGGGGTCTCTGCGCAGAAAGAAGGTTCCTGGCATGGCTATTTGTGGGGCAGGGCTCTTAATTAAGGGGGATGGCCCCCCAAATGACCCAGTGTAGCTAGGGCCTGGATTGAACAGTTAGTTGTCTTGCTATTTTGGGTGACAGTAAGTTGCATGGCTGGTGTTACTAGTGTTTCCCCCGTGAACATTTTGCATGCCAGAGCTGAGCATGTGTCTGTTCAATGAGTATTCTACATTGGATCAACTATTTCTTTATATTTGGAGTGTGTGCAGTCAGATTGCATTTTCCAGGCAATTAAAAGTTGCATTTCAACCTTGCCTGCACTCCTGCTGTAATCACATTCTTATACTACTCTTTAAAGCTACCACAGAGGAATTTCTCTTCTTCTTCGCAAAAGAGGAAGAGGCAAACCAGGCCTGTAGCCATGGGGTTGCATTTAAGCATGATGCCCCCACGGATGAGCCCCGCCCGACCTCGGGAGGATGCCAGACCCCCCCACACACACACACACACACCCAGTGCAATGAGCCTCTGGGGAGGGCGCGATACAAATCTACATAAATAAATAAATAAGTAATAAATGCGCTCCTTACCCCTGCCCGCCACAGCCACGCCAGATCTTCCTGCTGCTTCATGCTGTGGCCAAGCAAGAGGGAGAGGGGTGGTGTTACCAGATCTTCCTGCTTCTACAGCCAGCTTCCTGGCTGCAGCTGGAAGCAGGAAGCAGCAGGAAGAGTTTGCTGTTACAATAAATCTGAAATCACTTTTGCTGAAATCCTTCATGTTGAGTTGCATACTTAACAGGGGGCATGCGTATCCCCACCCTCGTGCTGAAAATTTTCTGGCCTACGGGGCTGCCTGGCAAATGCAGGCAGCTTTGCTCTGGAGGGAAAAACAGTAGCATCAGCACCCTTTCCATCTACCTCCTTCCCCTTTATACATGAACACGCTCATTGTTGTTGTGGATGGACCTGTACTATAATTCTTTCCCCCCTGCTGCTTGTTTCTTCCATGGAAAATACAGAGGGAGTGGAATATTTCTGCTCTGGTTAGACCTCACCTAAAGTGTTGTGTTCAGTTTGGGGCACGGCAATTTAAGAAGGATATAGACAAGCTGGAATGTGTCCAGAGGAGGGCAACGAAGATGGTGACCAAGTCCTGGGAGGAAAGGTTGAAGGAGCCGGGTATGTTTAGCCTGGAGAGGAGACGACTGAGAGGTGATATGATCACCATCTTCAAGTACTTGAAGGGCTGTCATCTAGAGGATGGTGCAGAGTTGTTTTCTGTTGCTCCAGAAGGTCGAACCAGAACCAACGGGTTGAAATTAAATCAGAAGAGTTTTCGGCTAAGCATTAGGAAAAACTTCTTGACAAAGTGGTTCCTCAGTGGAACAGGCTTCCTTGGGAGGTGAAGTCAGATCATGAGAGGGAGGGCAGGAAGGGCTGCCTCAGTGCTTAGTTCTTGTGGTCCTTTCTTACATACCCAAGGAAATGCTGACCGCCATGTTGGGGTCAGGAAGCAATTTTTCTCCAAGCTATTTTGGCTGGAGATCCTGGAGGTTTTTTGTCATCTTCTCGGTGTGGAACAGCGGTCACTGGGGTTGTGGAGGGGGGGGGTATTTCTGAATTTCCTGCATTATGTGGGGGTTGGACTAAATGATCCCCGAGGTCCCTTCCAACTCTATGATTCTATTATTCCCCCTCCCCCCCAACACACAAGACAAGTTACTATTTGGGTTGGTGGAGCTGGAGAACTTTGGGGAAACTGTGGTGAATAGTTTCTGTCTCCAATCACAGCAGATCTGTTCTGAAATGCTGTGATTTTTGCATTTGTCACTGGGTCCAACCACAGAGCCATTATTTTGTGACTCTCTTCCTCACCGAGCTGTGACTGGTAACTCCGAAGGTTGTTGATAAACATTATGTAGCTCCCAGAAATATTGAGTGTGCCGTCTGCTAGGAGAATCCTTACCATTTGGGCCAGGCTTATAAACTGGGATCTCAGCAGTAACATCAATGGCTTGACCCGATTCTGGAACATCAACTTCCTAAAATGCTGGGCTCCCTAATCCAGCTCTGCTGAGGGTGCCCTCACACGCATCCAAGTCTCATTGTTTCCCCCTGCAGAATTTCCGCCGCCAATACCGAGCGTATTGCGGTTGGTCTTATGGGCTGAAGCCTTTCTATGACATGAATATAACTCAGCAGTTGGATGATCCCCGCTTCTCTCTTCTGGCTTCACATGTGGACCCACTGGGTGAGCAAAAATACCTCTGTCAATAAACTTTTAATTTCTGGAGAGAAAAAGAGCAGGGATGGAAGCAGTGTTCCTTCTAAACTGTGCTTTTGGGTGCTCGCACACAAAGTTTTAGCTGGCTGCTCACAGGTTTCAGCTTCCTGCCCACATGCCTTTCCCCCTCCATTGGAAACAATGGAGGATGGGGGCACCTCCTTCTGGGGCCCATAGAATTGGACCCCCTAGTCCAAACGTTTTGAAACTTGGACGGTTTTTTTAGAAGAGGCACCAGCAGCTATGCTTAAAAATTGATGTCTCTACCTCAAAACACACCCCGAGACCCAGGTACTCCCAAATCAATTCTCCATTATAGCCTATGGGGACCACTGACTATAATGGTCCCCATAGCCTATATTGGAGCAGGAAAAAATTCTTTTTTCACACTCCTATTATGTTTTCCATTATGATCTAAAAGCTGCCTTGAGTCACAGGAAAAGTGGGATATAAATATTTGAATAAAGAAATAGTTTGGACAGATTGATAGCATTTAAGCAACTTCCTGTTTGTTAGGTTAGGAAGGTTTCTGACAGTGATTCTTCCACCTCTATTATACTTGACCTGTAAATTTGTCATATTTCACTGAAAAAAAATCCAAAATAGATTGTAAGGGGTCCCCTCCCGAGTGCAGGGATGTTTTCTAAGGCTCAGAGCAGGGTGACAGTCTGATGCCAAGTCTATCAATTTAGTGGACTGGGGTGGGTAGAACTGTTCTCCAGAGGCCAGGTCTACCAATATAGTGGAAAGGGGCAGGTAGACCCATTCTGCAGAAGTCCTGATTTACCCTCATAAAGGACATTTTCTGTAATGAAATTGGACTTGATTCTGTGTTCTCTTATAATGTTTATTCTTAAAATATAGTTTAAAAATAGTTTAAAAGGATTCATTCTGAGATTTTTACAAGGTTATGGAAATAATCTTCTAAAAAACTAATTTATGCGATAGTCAAAGGTGGACTCACTCACAACTTTAATGCTGCTAACTTTTTTCGCTCATGAGGTAGAATTTTTGTTCACAACACTGTGGAGCTTAGAGGGAACACTGGCTGGAAAAGAGGGTTTCAGCAGCACTGGTTGAAGTCCATCTGTGACTGAAAGAGCTGCAGGTTTGCTTTTCTGTCATGCAATGGGTCTTCCTTCATTTTGTTCAAGTGGAGTCAGGATCAGAGTGGGACTTTCATGTACATCCCATGATAGTGATCTTGGTATTTTCCCTTTCTAGCTTACAGTGAGCGATACACAAGCGTAATCAAGTTCATAATTATTTTAACGGGGGATGAAGTCTTCCAGCCCGACAACTCCCATTATTACTTGGAACAACTAGACAACCTGACATATCTCAAGTAAGTTTATACTTTCCCCAAATCAGTTTTACTTTCTGAAGGCTACCTTCCCCCCGATTCCTAAGGGAGGAGGTGGTGGCAATGGCAAGTATCTTGAAAAAGTATGAAGTTTGTCACTGGTTATAGTCAATAATATTTTTCTAAACAAGCAGCATGATCCAAGTGTGGGCCATGCATGCCTGGGAACTAAGTTCTAAGCAAAGAACTCCCAGGGTACATCTGTTGGAAGTCCATGCAGGTAGCCAGAAATATAAGTGCTGGAAAAGGGAGAGAGGAAAAATGAGAAAAGATTGCAGAATCCTATTAGAGTGGACAAGAAAGGGGACCCACGATACTTGTGGTGGGAGCTCCACATGGAGGAGGCGGAAGCAGCCGCAGGTGAGCCTTCTCCCCTTCTCCCTCACCCCCCCCGGCACCAGCGATGAGGCCTGAGCTCAGCCCACCAAGCCTTCTCCCTCCCCCTCCCCTCCCCCCAGTGGTGGCATTGGCGAGGCCTGAGCGGATCACAGCCACCAGCCCACCAAGCCTTCTCCCTGCCCCCCGGCACCCACGGTGAGGCCTGAGCTCAGTCCCCCAAGCCTTCTCTTTCCCCCTCCCCTGACGGCAGTGAGGCCTGAGCGGCTCACAGCCGCCAGCTCACCAAGGCTTCTCCCCCCGACACCCACAATGAGGCCTGAGCTCGCCCCGCGCTTGGCCTGCCAAGCCTTCTCCTGCCCCCTCCTGGCCCCAGCAGTTGCCAGGGCGTTCTCTGCATATGTGCAGGGAACACTCTTTTACTTTTGGGAGGATTTAAATATCCCCTGTATACTTTTTTCAACTTTTTAGATTTTTCTGCACTTGGAGACTGCTCCAAGTGTGCAAGAAAATCTCTCTGCCCCCCAAGTGCCCCCAATGTGTGGATTTAGATATCCGCACGGAGGGGGCAACTTGGCTATTAGTATATAGATTTCTTTTTTAGCCTGTGTCCCATCTCCCTCTGACTGCTCCTGGGACTGAAATATGATTTACCAATATCCCAAGAGGTATTTGCATTTTTGAGTTTCCCCCATTTTTTTCCTTCTGGTTTCTAAAGCAACCATGAACACTGATGAGAATTAGGAGTTCTTGTTTCTTTGTTTAATTCCAATGACTACAAACTTCCATTGTGTCCTTAGTTCTTTGTATGCTGAAAAGCATTTGCATTTTTCAAAGGGGCATTTAGGGTTCACCTCTGGTCTTCTCTGCAGCCCCACATTGCAGCTCGGCAGGCCTGCCATGGAGAGATCCGATGAAGGTTCAAAAACTCACCTAAAGGTGCCCTTCCCCTCAGAGCCATTGCCAGCCACTCCTTCCTGCAGAAACAGTCACATGATCAGGGGGTGCCTTCAGTCCCTCAGGTTTTCTTTTCACTGCTGTTGGAGAAGGTTCTTGTTAGTAGCTATCTGGTTCTTCCATCATTGAATTTGGCCTTAAGAGGGAAAAACACAAGTGTTTTTAAGTGACGTGTCTCTCTTCTTCCCTTGATCCTGGGATTTAGTAAAGAAAGAGAAATCAGCGTTTCCAGCAGCTCGCGTCTTCTCTAGGGCCAAAGGGCTGCCTTTGCTCCCTGCTACATTTCTTTTCACCACGGGCTCCTATTCTTTGTGCAGCCCTGTTCAAGAAAGGTACCAAGTGTGGTATTAAAATGCCCCATTCCTTTGAGCACAGTCCGCGCCTTCTATACTTGGGTGAAGAGCATAATGTTCGTGTCTGTCGATGTGCCAACAGTTTACACCAAAGGCCAGGAGCAGCAAGGCATTATGGGACAAAGCCCTATTTTCATCTGATAAGCCCTCACAATCAACTCTTTCAACCGACCATCCACTGAAATGTAGATTCCATCAGCTACCCATTGTGAGCCCACTTGGCATCGCTCACTATTTCCGACCCCCGTGAGTTCCATGAAGCACATCAGATCCTCTGGCAAAGAAGAGCAAGACTAAATCCAAACAAAGAGATAAGTGCAGAACCAAATCTCAGTCTCATCTTCCCCAGTCAGTTCTGAGGGATCCAATACCTGAATCTGAGGTTGTTGTTGCTGATCTTTCAAAGACATGTTCCATACATTCAGTGTTGCCCATGTGTTCCATTCCTGAAGTCAACCTTACCTTGGATCCGGTACCGACTATGGATTCAAGGGCATTGCACATGGATCTGTCTGGTCCCTCCTCATGGCACCACCATTTCCTCCCTTTCCATGGCATCCATACCCATATTACATGTCTCCTGCTTACCTTCAAGGTAGGAGCATCCCTTGCCTCTTCACCACACTGAACCGGGCTCCTACCAGCCTCCACACCACTGGACTCATCCTTCTACTTCCTTGTCAGTTCCACTCAAGACTCAGTTCATTGTCCATGGATCCTGAAGAGGGAGAAGTGGAGGTATTACAGGGCTCTGAGCATAGTTCAGAGATAACATCAGACCCACCTCCTGATGAACAGGTAGGAGACTCCACGTCAATATCACAGAATGAGGATCTGGGCCTGTATGCAGAACAGATAACAGGGATGGCTCAGGCTCTGGAATCAGATATTACCAGGGCTTTTTGGTAGAAAAACCCCAGCAGGAACTCATTAGCATAATAGGCCACACCCAACAGCAGAAACTCATTAGCATATTAGGCCACACCCCTGATAGCATAGATCATTAGCATATTAGGCCACACCCCCATGTTATCAGAAGTATGGTCATCCAGCCACACCCACCTTTTGCTTCTTATTCTGTTTACCATGTTTGTTCTCAAAACCCAGGGTTTTTTTGTAGCAGGAACTGCTTTGCAAGTTAGGCCACACACCCCTAATGTAGCCAGTCTTAATGAGTTTCTGCTGTTGGGTGTGGCCTATTATGCTAATAGGTTTCTGCTGGGCATGGCCAGCTCAGGAGCCTGCCGAAACTCCGTTCCTGTGCGTTCCTGCCCAAAAATAGCCCTGGATATTACTACTTTTGAACAGAAGCCAAGGGACAAAATGCTTGGTCATTTGTATTCAGACACTCCAAGCACAGTTTCCACTGCTGGAGGGCTTTAAGGGTCTCTATAGAAATGTATGGAAGAAACCTGCCTCAGCTTCTGCCACCTCCAGATGTATTGAAAATTTGTACGAGATGAGGCAAGAGATTCAGCATTCCTCTTCACACATCCACCACCATCCTCCCTAATAGCCGAGGAACCGCAGACAGAGGGGCAATCTTCCTAACTGATAAGGAGGGAAGGAAGACGGCACTCTTTGGCCGTAAAATCTTCTCCTCATCGGCCTTGAGGTTTAGAATCTCCATACTGGCAGCATACCAATTATTCCTGTGGCAAAAGATGTCTCCCTACCTGGAACTAGAATGCTAAAAGGGTTGGAACACCTTCCCTATGAAGAAAGGTTAAAATGCTTGGGACTCTTTAGCTTGGAGAAACGACGGCTGAGGGGTGACATGATTGAGGTTTATAAAATTATGAATGGGGTTGAGCAGGTTGAGAAAGAAGTACTTTTCTCCCTTTCTCACAATACAAGAACTCGTGGGCACTCCATGAAATTGCTGAGCAGTCGGGTTAGAACAGATAAAAGGAAGTACTTCTTCACCCAAAGAGTGATTAACACAAGGAATTCACTGCCACAAGTGGTGGCAGCTACAAGCATGGACAGCTTCAAAAAGGAATTAGATAAACATATGGAGCAGAAGTCCATCAGTGGCTATTAGCCACAGGGTATAGATGGGAACTCTCAGTCTGGGGCAGGTGATGCACTCTATTCTTGGTGCTGGAGGGGGCAGCAGTGGGAGGGCTTCTGGTGTCCTGGCCCCACTGCTGGACCTCCTGATGGCACCTGGTATATTTTGGCCGCTGTGTGACAGAGTGTTGGACTAGATGGGCCATTGGCCTGATTCAACATTGGCTTCTCTTATGTTCTTAACGCTTACCTGATGGCAAAAACAATTCAGGCAAAATCATTCAAACTGCAGCTGTCAGATTGTCAACATAGCAGATCAACGCTGCTCGACATACAAC
The DNA here is from genome assembly GCA_029375565.1 of Gekko gecko. Lineage (NCBI taxonomy): Eukaryota > Metazoa > Chordata > Lepidosauria > Squamata > Gekkonidae > Gekko > Gekko gecko. The sequence continues at coordinate 10,254 of JAPDNY010000696.1, forward strand.
AGATTCAGCTACCAGAACCATGTCATCCTCCATTGTTATCCTTCACTGTGTGTGGTTTCACTCTACTGCACTCCCTACTAAAACCAGAAGCAAGGTAAAGGGCAGGACCCTGTGTTCTGAGAGTCAGATGTTACTTTGATGCAAATCAAGAAAAATTGCCAGGCAGCAAGATCCCTGGGTGGAATAAATTCATCTCCCTCTGATTCTGGACAGTGCTAATCTTTTAGCAGACAGTGGTACCCTGCCCAAAGGGAGCAACATCCCTCCACCGCCTCCAGATACCAGTATCCTACCCAGAAGTCATCTACCACCTATCAGTCATGTACTAGGAGACCGAGTGTACCCAATCAGAAATCAGGGCAGCAGCCTTTTCCTTCTAAGGACTCCCAAGATCAGAAATCCTTTTTTTTTTTAATATAGTTTTTATATAGTTTTTGGTAAGTATTACATATTATCTTTTATCCCGTACATTTCGTAACGGTTTTTTATCCCTTCTCCCTCCCTCCTCCCCCCTCTGCTTTTCCAATGCTTTAGTCCTTTGATCCCAGCCACGGGCACAAGGTCCGAATCTTGCACTGAATGTCCTTTCTTCCTTCTGTTGGTAGCCACTCCAGGTAGGTCTTCCATTTCGTGCTGATTGCTGTAGTCCTGTCTGCCCATTTGGTCTTCCAGTTCAGTTTCTCTATTATGTCTGACTGTATGAAATCAAACAAATAATTATGCCAGATTTCTACTGTCCATTTACTCTTGTCCTTCCAACCCAGAGCAATCACTGCTTTTCCTGCTAGTATCATTGCTTTGAATATAGCTTGGTTCTCTTTACTTACTCCTGGGTTCCCTATTATGCCCATTAACATTAAATTAAAGTTAATGGACAGTGAAACTTTGCATGTTCTCCTTATAATTTGCAATATTTTTGTCCAAAAGACACTGACCTCTGGGCATTCCCACCACATATGGGAAAACCATCCTTTAGCCAGTTTGCAATGCCAGCACATGGGGCTCATTCCTGGGATCATGTTTGCTATTTGCGCTGGTGTTTTGTACCATTTTGTAAAGAATTTATGCTCCATTTCATTAAATTTGATCACTTTAATTCCCTCTATTCCTTCCATTATTTTGCTTGCCAAGTTTTCTGATACCTGACCTTCTTTGGTCCAAGTGTTCTGTAGGTAAGATATTGTCGTGTCTGTATTTGATATCATTTTCCTATAGATTTTCCCTGCTAATCCTTGTTTTGATTTTTGCATCCCTTTGTATAGTTCTTCTATCGGTTCCTCTATCCATATTTTCTCTTTTTCCTTGATCTTATTAACCATACTATATAGGCCTGTTATTTTTAACCAGTGTTGGTTACCTACCTCTTCCACTATCTCGTGCACCGGTTTTAAGTTACGTCCTCTAAACATGTCTTCCAACCTATAATACCCTTTAGTTTTAAGATATTCCCACCATTTATTCTCTTTTATTTCGCTGTATATTAATTCTAGTGGTGTCCATCTTGAGTTTCTTCTTAGCCATTTCGCTTGCCACTTGCTCCAAGATTCTAATGCTGAATGTCTGGGGCCTTTAATCAATTTGAGATCTTTTTTTGTGGCTTTAGAGAAAATCCCGAATCTTCCTATATTGTTGTTTATCTCATTTTCAAATCTAACCCATTTTTGCTCCTCTCCTTCACCTATCTCTAATAGCGACTTTATTTGAAAGGCTTCATAATATCTATTCAGCTCTGGGACTCCCCAACCCAACTCCTCCTTGAGACCGTGTATCAACCTTTTTTGAATTCTACACTTTTTACTGCCAAATATCCACTCTCTAATTGCCCTATTCCATTGTTCTAACCTTTTGTTATGGGCCTCTAATGGTATCGTCTGGAATAAGTATGTTAGTTTAGGTAACCAGAACATTTTAACACTCCTAATTCTAGTAGATATACCAAGAGTTTTATTTTTCCACTTTCTCATTTCATTCTTTATTTTCTTCCATATCGTGCTATAATTCACCTCCGATATTCTATCGATCTTCTTTTGTAACACTATACCTAAGTATTTGAACTTTTTGGTGCCCATTCCAATATTTGTAATTTTGTTTATTTCTTTTCTTTCCTCTTTGTTCACATTGAGGTACATGATTTCTGATTTAGCCATATTAACCTTTAACCCTGAACAGCATTCGAAGTCCTCTAAGATAATTTTTACTTCTTTTATCGCTTCTTTGGGATTTGTCATAACTACTATAATATCATCTGCAAATAAATTAATTTTTATTTCTTCCTTCTTTACCTTATAACCTTCTATCCTTACACAGTTTCTTATCCTTTCAGCTAGTTGTTCTATTGCTATAATGAATAAGACCGGTGAGAGCGGGCACCCCTGTCGGACCCCTCTCTGGATCTGAAAAGTTTGTGATTTGGCATTATTGACCTTTACCACTGCTGTTCCCTCTCTATATAACTCCTTAATTGCTCTTATATAATTATCTCCTATCTCATGCTTTTTCATAATCTGCCACAAGTATTCCTGAGATAGGGTGTCAAAGGCTTTATAGACATCCAATTTTAAAAGACCTAACTTTTTTTTTTTGACCGTGTTGTAATACGTTTATTATATTCCTAATAGGGTGGGCTATGTTCCTATCCTTTATAAATCCATGTTGGTCTTCTTTTATTATTTTGGGACTAAACTTCTTTAATCTATTTGCCAGCATTTTTGCGAAGATCTTGTAGTCTTGGTTAAGGAGGCTTATAGGTCTGTATGAACCTACCTCTTCAGGGTCTTTATTTGGTTTCAAAATTACTATTATTTCTGTTTGTCTCCATGAATCTGGGGCCCTTCCCCCCTCAAGATTTCGTTGAAGATCATTTGGAGTTCTGGGGCAAGAATATCTATCATTTCCTTATAAAATTCACTTGTGAACCCATCTAGCCCAGGGGATTTTCCCTTTCTCAATTCTTTAATTACATCCTTTATCTCTTGTATTGTAATTTCCTCTTGTAATTTGGCTTGCTCATCCTCCTTCAGTGTTATGTTAACTTCCTCTACAAAGTCTGTTGTGTCCCTTTTCTTATATAATTTTTTATAGAAAGACTCGAACGCCTCCCTTATTTCAATGGGATGTTGAGATTTTTGACCATTTACCTTTATACTTTTCACCCTTTGTCTTTCCTTCCTATTTTTCAGGTAATTTGCTAGTCTTTTTGCTGAATTTATGCTATTTCTTTGGAATTCATTTCTCACCATGGCTTCCCTTTTCCATATTGTTGCTGAGTCTAAGGCCTCCAATTGTTTTTTAATTGTTAATATTTGGTTCTGTATCATAGGATTGTATTTTTGCATTAGTTTACTTTGTAGCCTCTCCATTTCTTGGATTTTGGCCTGTCTTCCTAGATGCCACTCCTTTTTTATATTCTTCTCTTTCTTTATACAGTGCCCCCTTATGACTGCCTTTGCAGCATCCCATAGAATATTGGTGGGTACTGTTCCTCTATTTTCCTCAAAATATAGCTTTATCTGCTCAGACATGTATTGTCTATCCCTTTCTGTGGCCATTATTAAGTTATTATATCTCCATGTTCTGGTTGTTGGTTGCTGAGTGAATTCTATTTCAACGCTTATTGGAGCATGGTCAGATATCCATATTGGGTGGGTTGTAATTCCTTTGATAATCATATTACTATTCTTTTCTAAAATTATGTAGTCTATACATGATACTGTTTTATGCCTACTAGATATATGTGTGGGTTTAGGCCGGTTCCCCACAGACTCATGTGCCTCTATCAGGCCCCAATTTCCTAACTTGAATGATTTATCTTTTGTTATGTCTATATTTAGGTCACCTGTTATAATCACTTCTCCTTCGGAAAATTGTTTTGTTTTTTTAAATATTTTACCCAGGAATTTCTTTTGTCCTTTATTTGGGGCATATATATTTACTATGGTATACTTCTTATCATCCATTTTAAACTTTACTAACAGATATCTACCATTCCTATCCTCTTTTTTTCCCATAACCTCTAGTTTAAATTTCTTATGAATCAGTACTGCTACTCCTTTACCTTTGGCATCCCCTCTGGCCTCTGCTAGTATCTCCCAAGTCGGATCGTTTAGCAACGGCTTGCTATCTTTTTTTTCTTATGTGTTTCCTGGAGGCATAAAACATCAATCTTTTGATCTTTTGCCAGCTTAGCTATCCTGTACCTTTTAAGGTTTGACGTTAATCCATTGACATTCAGTGTAAGTAATCTTATTGTTCTATCCATATTCTTTATGATTCTGGACTTTGAGTTCCCGTGGCCCTGGGATTTTTAAGCATATTCTTAAACTACCCCTCCCCCTTCCCTCCCATCCCTGTGGTAGAGTAGACTTGTGGGGATAAGAAACCTTCCCCCCTCTCCACTTCATGAGGTGCACACATCCCCTCCCCCCTTATACTTGTAATATTAACATTAGCTCAACTTATACTTGGATACTTCCCTTTAGGTGTCTTCTTCTAGTGAGTCTGTCCTGAGGCGCTTTTCTCCTCTCTCTGCAGTTCCTTCTTCTGGGTCTGCTTCCCCCTCTGGCTCTTCTTCCATTCCCTCTTCCCTTATGTCTTCAGCGTTTATTCTGAGTTGTTTAAGGAGTTCTTTGGCCTCAAGGGCGTTCCGTGCCATGAGCCTCTTCCCTTCTTGGAATATTATGATTGAAGCAGGATAGCCCCAGGTAAATTTTACATTGTTTGCATATAGTTTTTGGGCATAGGGGCGCATTAAGTTCTTTTGCCTAAGTGTCTCCTGGCAAAAATCCTGTCTCACCCAAACTTTCCTGCCCCTGAAGCTCAAGTCCTTCCTCTTTTTTAGCTCCTTATATATTTGTTGTTGTATTTTTTCTCTGGAGAACTTGATAATAACGTCACGAGGGACTCCTCCCTTGCCTTTTCTTTGCAGGCGGTGAGCTCTTTCGACGTCTTCTGACTGAATCCTGATTCCATTAGTTGTCAGCCATTCTGAAACTACGCCTTCCAGGTTCCTGTTAGAAACCTCTTCAGAGATTCCTGTCAAAATCAAGTTTGCTCTCCTATTCCTGTCTGAGAGGTCATTTATCTGCTTTGTTAGGGAGCCAATCCTCTGTTCATTAGCCAGAGCCTTTTCTCTGGCAAAATTTGCTGTTTGCTTTATGTCGGCAATTTCTTTCCCTATCTTAGCCATATCTACTCGTACAGCCTTAATTTCTTCGCTAATTTTTTCCTGAGATGCTAGGAATATCTTCTGGAGGTTTGCTATCTGTTCTGACAGTTCCTTGATATTTTTTGCCATCCTTAGCTGTTTAATTAAGGCTTAATGAGCTAGGCTCTTGCTGTGTGAGCGTTATCTCGCTGAGTGGTTGTAAATAAAGGGTTTTTTTACTTGCTGTTTCCAGACTCTGCTGCTGTTTGGATCCTTCTTATCTTCCCACCTGGTTATATGCCAGATTTGGCTGTTTACAATCCTTTGAGCTGTAAATTCCTTAGTTTACGGGGGAGCTCGGAGTTTCAGCGTCCGACTTGGTTTAGCGCATGCGTGCCTCCCCACCCAAGATCAGAAATCCAAGCCTACTTTCTGACAAGAACATTTTCACAATCTAGCCCCAATGTTTAGGGATAAGTTGTGCCTGTTCCTTAGACAATGGCAAGGCATTACTAACAACAATTGAGGTTTGTCTATCATAGCCTAAAGTTTGAGTCTTTAGCTCCAGTTCAAAGGGTTTCACAGGCAATGAACAATCAACATCCTGAGCTGTTGTGCTTTTACAGAAGGAGGTCATTCAGGAGGTTTCAGAACCTGACCTATCGCTTGGATCTTATTCCAGTTTTTTTCTTGTCAATAAGAAGGATGGTGGTTCCAGTCCTATTTGAGATCTTCAAAGGTTGAACATGTTTCTCTGGTTAACAAAGTTCAAGATGGTTTCCCTGGTTTCTGTACTACATTTATTAAAGCACAATACTTGGTTTGCTGTAATCAACCTCCAGGACGCGTACTTTGAAATCACTATATGCAAAGAAAAAAAAGGAAATAACTTTGCGTTTACTACAAAAAAAAAATTGAGCAAACTCCGGAGGACAGCAAAAGATAGGAGGGCCTGGCTTGATGTGGTCCATGGGGTCACGAAGAGTTGGACTCGACTGTGCGATGGAACAACAACAACAAAGAAAAGGTCTATGAATATTTTGTTTTGCCCTTTGGGTTACTGGTTGCTACCTCCAGCGTGTTCATCAATAGCGGTGTGCACTCGGTATATATGAGCCAAAAAATGTATATATTTATTTCATTTCACTCAGAACATAAGAACATAAGAGAAGCCTTGCTGGTTCAGGCCAGTGGCCCATCCAGTCCAACACTCTGTGTCACACAGTGGCCAAAACCTCGGGGCCATCAGGAGGTCCACCAGCGGGCCCAGAACTTCAGAGGCCCTCCCACTGTGCCCCCCCCAAGCACAAAGAATATGGAGCATCACTGCCCCAGACACAAGAAGGTAAGAGAAGCCATGTTGGATCAGGCCAATGGCCTTATTAAACTTATACCCCACTCTCCCCACATTGTAGGCTCAGGGTGGGTACCAACTTGTATATATCTGCAATTAATGCAGATTTACAATTTAAAGCAATAACAGTAATCAGTTAAAAACCATAAAATCATCAACCTTAATTCAATAAGATCACCGGCATTTAAAACATCAACACGGCTCAATGGCAGATAATGTGGTCCCGGCCTGGCTTTCAGGATATGTGGTCAGCTTATAGTTATTTTTCGGGTATTTATTCAGCCAAAGAAAGATCAGAGATCTGTATTAGGCATGCGCAAATAAAAGCCAATATTATTTTGCTTTTATTTGGGTGCAGCTAGAAGACTGAGTTGACTCACAGAGTTGTGCCATCACAGTCAGGTATTTACAGTTTAAATGCTCGCTAAGTTTACTCACAGAGTTACGCCACCATGGCGGTATGACTTTGCGAGTCAACTCAGTAAGCATTTAAACTTTAAATCCCTGCTGAGTTGACTCCAGCAAGACCCTCCACAACCACTGTCTCTTTCTTCTTGCGGATAACTTTCTTCCCCTGGGTCATACCCTGCCTTCCCAGTTCCCAGGGTGTTGCAGTCCCAACCGAGTATCCAAAAGATTCCCTGGGAACCCACTTTAACATCCAGGGTTCTGCTTCCGAATCCCCCCCTTCACTGCCACGACGAGCAAGCCACCCCTTTTTGCCTTCTTCCCCCTGCAAAGGCACCTTCCTGGGGTGATGGAGACCCTGTTCTTTCACTGCTTGTACCTCCTGACCTCCCTCTACTGCTGTCAAGGATCAGCCAGCCAGCATGACCCCTGCAGCCTCCATCAAATCCCCCTTTCCCCATTGCCTCTCTTCACCTTGCTCCCCTTGCAGCCCCATCTATCCTGGTGGGCCTGAGGCCACTGCTACCAAACTGCCCTCCCCCTCCTAGCCATTCTCCAACAACCCCACATCTGAGCCACCACCATCTTGGGAGTCAACTTAGCAAGCATTTAAACTTCAAATCCCTTCTCCACTATACCCTATAGGCAGGGTTCCTCCTAATATGTGCATCCGTGCGCATGCCCATGGATTTTCTTCCCTTCGAGCATGGCTCTTTAGCTTAAGTGTAGGGATGCTTTCTCTTGGGCAGCCCTGCCCTCCTACTCAGCTGGTGCCTGCGGGCAGGCCCTGCAAAGGGGAGCACTTGCGCTGGCCAGCCCTCCTTCCTATACATGGATTTTTAAGAGCCTCCTCCTACCTATTCCAGCTGTGTAAGACTCTGGAGTCACCCCCAGTGTTCAAGACCTGCTGCTGCATCAGGTGATTTGGCCATATCTGGCAGGGAAGGGGCCCAGGCCATGCTCTGTAGCTGTGGGGGGCTGCAGCAGGCCCCTTGCTGGGAAGGATGGAGGTGGGGGTTGCAGAGCTGCCCTCACAAGCCGCTGGGTAGGTGAGTGACTGGGGTGGAAAGTGGGAAAAGAATGTGTGTATCTATGGGAAGGATGGAGGTGGGTTTTTTTTGCAGAGCTGGCCTCACAAGCTCCTGGGTGGATGGATGGATGGGGTGGGAAGTTGGGAAAGGATGTGTGTGCATGTGGGTATGGGAAGGATGGAGGTGGGGGTTTGGTTGCATGGGACCTGCATGGATGGAAAGCATGCCTGAGGCTGGAGTAATTAGGTGTGAGGGAGTTTTAAAAAAGCAAAAAACCCTGCCTGGATCCAACTCCCCGTTTTCCCTCTGAGTTTGGAAAGAGAAAAAAGGGAAGAAGGAAAGCAGAGGGCCAGATCCAGGCAGCTTTTTAAGCACACCCTGTCCCTTGTTCGCAGCAGGTATGTGTCACCTTCCCCAAGCTTTGATGGGTCCATGGACAATTTCCTAACAATTAGCTTCCACCGAGGAAACATTTATACCAATTTAAAGATATGAAGTTTTTAAAATCAGAACCACCCCCTCTGACTTTCATCAAGTGTGCCAGTCCAGGCCTTACAGTACAAGGAAAGCGGCTTTCTCAGGAAAAGAAATTGCTTATTAATGATTTGGAATCGAGAGCCGTAAGATAGGCTCCTAAACCCCTTTCAGATATTGTCCAAAGGAAGACATTTCTGATCTGAACAGACAACGTATCTGCCATGTTCTACGTGCACAGACAGGGAGGCACAGGATCCTGGATGCTAAATGCAGAAGCGGCAGATGCACGGCATCTGTCTTCAAGCCATCCATATCGCTGGGGAACAAAATTCACAGACCAACAGGATCTCAGCAAGGTCCACACATCAAACCAAGAATGGGCCCTTGCAGACCAGTATATCCAGCCAATCTTCACCCTGTGGGGTTTCCCCACGGCGGACCTTTTTGCTACCTGGCACAATACCAAGATTCCATGTTTCTGCTTCTTGGCACGAAGCGACCTTCTGTCATAAGAGCATAAGAGAAGCCAATGTTGGATCAGGCCAACAGTCCATCTAGTCCAACACTCTGTCACACAGCGGCCAAAATATACCAAGTGCCACCAGGAGGTCCAGCAGTGGGGCCAGGACACTAGAAGCCCTCCCACTGCTGCCCCCCCCAGCACCAAGAATAGAGTGCATCACCTGCCCCAGACTGAGAGTTCCCATTCTATACCCTGTGGCTAATAGCCACTGATGGACTTCTGCTCCATATGTTTATCTAATTCCCTCTTGGAACTGTCCATGCTTGTAGCTGCCACCACATCCTGTGGCAGTGAATTCCAAGTGTTAATCACTCTTTGGGTGAAGAAGTATTTCCTTTTATCTGTTCTAACCCGACTGCTCAGCAATAGGGGATGTTTTCCAATTTATTTGGAAAGGTGCTCTTTTTTTATGTGTCGTCCCCCCCTTTTCCATTACTAACCAGGGCAGTAGCAATGTTACTCAAAGACGACTTGTAGGCTATTCTGAGAAGACTTTGCCAGGTATGGTTCTCCCCACCCCCCAAACAATCCAAGGGGGCCTACATACACATCCCAAATGCTCCAGACTGCTGAGGATCAGGCAACTCTTTCACCACAACATCCCGCACCCATGTCTTACGGTGTGGAGACTGATGAACAATTGACTCTCCCATTGCACATTCGGGAGGTTTTGCAGAATTCCTGTAGAGTGTCCACTAGACACTCCTATGAAAACAAATAGAAGTGTTTTTTGGCATGGGTCCTTTCCAAAGTCCCCCCCCCCGGTCATGCCCAATTATCATGATCCTCAAATACTTCTATACCTTAAAGCAGGGGTGTCGAACTCATTTGTTATGAGGGCCGGATCTGACATAAATGAGACCTTGTTGGGCCGGACCACGTGCGTCATAAAATGTAATGCCAGGTAGCGGAGATATAAACTTCATAAAGGACACAAACACAAAGGTGGGTTTTTTACTTAAAATAAAATCATGCTTGAAACATCAGCACTCTTGCAATGTTCTGTTTATTTAACAGTGCCTGAAAACTGACACTTCTTGCTCTGAATTATTGCACCAAAACGTCTGTGCCGTCGTAATCTTGAGGGTGCTGTTCAAGTGTTTATCTGTAAGCTGCAAACCTACTTTTGATTTATCAACATTCGGCACAGAAATCTCATGCTCAGAGTTCTGAGTCTAGGACCCAGGGGGAAAAAACATGAAATGGCTGAGCGATTGAGAGAGTCTGGCAAAGCAAGCTATGATGCAGCAGCAGCAGCAACAGAACTGGAAGCAGGAGATGGCCAGTTCCAGCGTAGGCCTGATAGAAGCCTTCCAGGTGCCTGATCTGGCCCCCAGGCCACATTTTTGACACCCCTGGCCTATGATGATGCAGCAGCAGCAGAACTGGAAGAAGAAGCAGAAGACAGCCACTTCCACTGAGGGCCTGATAGAAGAAGAAGAAGAAGAAGAAGAAGAAGAAGAAGAAGAAGAAGAAGAAGAGGAGGAGGAGGAGGAGGAGGAGGAGGAGATTGGGTTTATACCCTGCCCTTCACTTGGAGTCTGAGAGCAGCTTACAAACTCCTTTCCCTTCCCCTCCCCACCACAGACACCCTGTGAGGTAGGTGGGGCTGAGAGAACTCTAACACAAACTGCTCTTTCAAGAACAGCTGTGCCAGAGCTTGTGACTGACCCAAGGTCACATCAGCAGGTGCAAGTGGAGGAGTGGGGGAATCAAACCCGGTTCTCGCAGATTAGAGTCCGCGCACTTAGCCACTACACCAAGCCCTGCGGGGCCCAATCCGGGCACTCGGGCCGCATGTTTGACAACAACATGTCTCTGCCTTAAAGTCTCAGAGGTTAGCATATTCTTCCGTCAAGGTTCGCTTGGCAGCCATATCCACTGTCCATACTCCTGCTGAAGGTACCAAAGCTGATGAACAGATAACCTCCATGCCCCTCACTAATTCCACAATGGCCCACTATCCTAACTGCTCTCACAACTAATGTTAAAGCCATTTCAACACATGGATGGCCCCTTGTTTGTCAAAGTTATTGTCTTTCAAAGTTGGCTTCCTGGCAGCGATAATCTCAGTCAGGAGAATGAGTGAACTAGCAGCTTTATAAAGAGACACTGTTTTCGCTGAGCGAGTGTTGCTTAAACCCAGCCTAGAGTTCATACCTAAGGTGGCATCACTTTTCCATTAGTTAAAGGATATTGTGCTACCTGTCATTTCCCCAGTCCATCCTCCCCTACTGAACGTGTGCTGCGGTCTCTGGATGCCAGGCAAGCCTTGTTGTGTTACATAAAGGGGACGCAACCATTCGGAAAACGTGTTGACCTTTTTATTTCGTATGGGGATCCAATAAATGGAAACCAGTTTCTTCTCAGTCCCTGTCAAGACGGCTTCTGACGGCAATAAAACTTTGCTGTGAACAAGCTGGTGTGCCATCTCCTCTACACGTTTGTGCTCATTCTACCGGGGCACAAGCTTCGTCAGCCGCTCCCCTCAGAGGTGTTCCACTCCCGGAGATCTACAGCTCTGCCACCTGGTCCTCTGCTGATACCTTCGCGAAGCATTATGCCCTGGACCTGCAAGCCAGAAAAAAGTCAGAGGTCGGCAAGGCTCTCCTGCAATCCTTGTTTCAATGACATAACAGGTGAGAACTTCACCCCACCTTTCCCAGTGTGGGACTGCACAGGGTGACCAAAGATGAACACAGGGTTGCACTTACCTGTAACAGTTGTTCATGGAGTTGTCTCCTGTGCAGGTACACATTCCCTCCTACCTACCATACCGTGACTTCTTGTTCTTTCATATATTACCGTATATCAGGCAACTGGCTCCATAACTTTTCCCCAGTGACTTAGGTCGAATCTGCATTTGCATTTTTAAATCAGTTGCATGCTGCTGTGACGCCGTCTTTCTCTATGCTTGTTTGAATGTTGTTTGGAGGAGATTCTTTTAAAGCAGTGCGGAGGTGCAATGACGGTGGAGCTGCCCCCGAAAGGACCATAAACATATGTGGACATGCGAAAGTATGCTAGCACTGTTGAGGTGTGAAAATGACACCAAATGTGGACAGCTTTTTTGAAGACGGAGTCAAGAGGCGGGGACACTGGTGGGAAAGACAAATGCAGATTTGGCCATAGCCACAGCTAAGCTCTTGCTCTGGACTGCAAGACTAGATCTAACGGGTGGAAATTACAAGGGAGTCGATAGCAGCTAAATATCAGGAGAAACTTCCTAACTGTAAGAGTGGTTGAGCAGTGGCACAGACTGCCTCAGGAGGTGGTGGATGCTCCTTCACTGGACGTTTTCAAGCAGAGGCTGGACGACTATCTTTCGGGTATGTTGTAGGGCTATCTTTTGGCTATGCTCCTGCAGAGTGCAGGAGGTTGGGCTAGATGACCTGCAAAATCCCTTTCAACTCTAACATTCTATGATTCTATGATCCATGCATTGGTCACCTCCAGGTTGGACTACTGTAACCTGCTCTACACAGGGCTTCCCTTGAAACTGATTCGGAAACTCCAGCTGGTTCAAAATGAAGCCGTACGTGTCCTCACTGGGGCCTCAAGATGAGCACGTATACAACCTGAGCTCCACCAGCTGCATTGGCTTCCAGTTGAATACCAGATGAAGTTCAAGGTTCTGGTATTAACATTTAAAGCCCTGTGCAGTCTGGGATAATCATATCTGCCGGACCGTCTCCTCTGCTATGTCTCCCAGAGCTTTGTGTTCTTTAGATCAATACCTTCTGGTGGTCCCAGGTGTGAGGAATGTCCGCTTAGCCTTGACCAGAGACAAGGCCTTTTCAGCACTGGCTCCAGCCTGGTGGAACAGGGCCCTGTGGGATTTACTACCATTCTGCATTGCCTGTGAAAGAGAGCTGTTTCGCCAGGTCTTTGGTTGAGGCAGTAGACACCATATTAGATTGCACTCCCCGCCCACTTGCTCCATCTCCTGTGTTATCTAAATTTATTTACTGATTGCGGGAACTTCTCTTCTTGGGGAAAAGAATGATAGAACTGAGCACACGTACATGGGCGAATTTTTGCTGATCGAGCTTTAATTGGAGCATAGCCATCTTGTAATTTATTTATGAACCTGATTTTTTTTTACTGTGTTATGTTTTGATCTTTTACATTGTTATCCTGGTATGTTGTAAGTCACCCAGAGTCCATTTGTGGGATGGGGCAGGGCAAAAATTGAATTAAATAAATAAATGCATAAATAAAATATTACGGCCATTCAGGCAGAACTGAGGTAGTGAGGGTGCCACCCCCCCTTGACCCTGTGATCATTTTGGTGGGAAAAAACGGCTCGCAATGGCCCCGAGGGAAAGAGTATCCTCTTGGTGAGTTTTTCAGCTTTCAATGAATCTCTCCATGGCAGGCCTGCCTAGCTGCAATGTGGGACTGCACAGAAGACAACTCAATGAACCACAGTTACAGGTAAGTGCAACCATGTGTGTTTGTTGTTATTGTTGTTGTACAGCTGTGTTGCAGAACATGCCATTCATAACAGAAAATATTATTTGTGGCACACAAAGGATTAATTTGGATTTCTCTCTATTTTTTTTCCCCATGTTGCAATATAAGGTGTGATTTTCCAAGAATACTTGAATCTCACGGTGGAGATCCACACCCCTAAATCCTATTTATCTTTTCTTTTTACCGAAATCTCAATCCAGCTCTTTCACAAATATCTTCCCATTCCTTTCCAGCATCATCCCAAATGCTGATTACAGATTTCAGGGTGAGAACATACTGGTCTTTCCAGTCACTGTTTTCCAATATAACATCGCAAATGGTTACGCATTTCCCAATATTTCCTTGCAGACAACAATGGTAAGAAAAAATTATATACAACAGCCATCCCTGAAAAGCTACAGACAGCAATCTATGACTTGCTTCTTAGCTCCATTTGGCACCCTCATTGTATTGCTCCTCAAAAGTGGTGTTAGATGCTATATTAAAGATGAGAGCTGAGCTTCCAAAAGACAGTCATCACTTTGTAGCCAAATTAGCACACCCATTATATACCACAGGCTCCTGATATGGTGCCAGTCATCCCTCTACCTAGGAAAAGTACAGTCTTTCTCCACAGTGGGGACCAAAACAGCTCAAATCATTCTCCTCTCCCCCTTTTGATCTGTATTAACTGATTTCAAATTTTAAGTTTTAATGTCATTGTATTAATTAATATATTTTGTATAAGTGATATGTTGTTACATGCCCTGAGCCCACTTCTGGGAATGATGGGCTATAAATGTGAATAACTCAATCAATCAATCAATAAATGATGAGTGATCTCCAGCCCTCACCTGGAGATTGGCAACAATGGTTCTCCAGGAGGAACAGTACAGTCTTTCTTTGCAGTGGGAACCAAAGCAGCTTACACCATTCTCCTCTCCCCCTTTTGATCTGCACAACAACCCTGTGAGGTAGGTTAGGCTGAAAGTCTGTGACTGGTCTGAAATCACCCACTCAGCTTCCACACCAAGAACCTGCATCAGACAGTCCCTGTTCTGAAGTGCAAACTGCTAGCCACACTGGCTGTCCTACTGGAGAGCCAGTTTGGAATAGTGGTTAAGAGCGCAGACTCTAATCTGGGAGAACCAGGTCTGAATCCCCTCTTCTCCACATGTAGTTGCTGGTGTGACCTTGGGTCAGTCATAAATTCTTTCAGAGCTGTTCTCTCAAGGGTAGTTCTTGAGAGAGCTCTCTCAGCCCCACCTCCCTCACAGGGTGTCTGTTGTGGGGAGGATAAGGGAAAGGAGATTGTAAGTGGCTCTGAGACTCCTTTATGCTAAAAGCATAAAGCCCAACAATAAAAAAACACTGTATTAGGAGCAAGCAACTGGCTAGACAAACTGTTAGACCACTGCATGATAATGGAATTAAAGGAGCATTAAAGAAGGATAAGGTGATTGCTGGGAAGCTAAATGGATTCTCATCTGCCTTCACTGCTGAAGATATAAGGCAAAATACCCGCTCCCAAATGGACATTTTCTAGATGGGAGGATGAAGAGCTTGGGCAAATAGCAGTGAAAGCAGAGGACATTCTAGAATCCCCAGACAAATTACAAACTAAAAACTTACCAGGACCAGGTGGTATTCACCCTAGAGTTCTTAAAGAACTCAAATGTGAAACTCAGGGCTTTTTTGTACAAAAAGCCCAGCAGGAACTCATTAGCATAATAGGCCACACCCAACAACAGAAACTCATTAGCATATTAGGCCACACCCAACAGTGCAGCTCATTATCCTATTAGGCCACACCCCATGTTACCAGGAGCATGGCCATTCAGCCACACCCATCTTTTGCTTCTTATTCTGTTTGCCCTGTTTGTTGTCAAAACCCAGGGCTCCTTTGCATGTTAGGCCACACACCCCTCATGTAGCCAATCCTAATGCGTTTCTGCTGTTGGGTGTGGCCTATTATGCTAATGAATTCCTGCTGGGCATGGCCATCTTGGGACCCAGCCAGAACTCCCTTCCTGTGTGTTCCTGCCCAAAAATAGCCCTGGTGAAACTGCTGATGTTCTTACCAAGATATGCAACTTGTCCCTAAGATCTCTGCACCAGAGGACTGGGGGGGTGGGCAATCTAACATCCTTTTAAAAAAAGAGGTGGGGCTGATTGGCTTAACATTTGTTCCACCTAAATTGATGGAAAGCATTCTTAAACTTAAGATTGTCAAGGAAATAGAAGGACAAGCCCTGCTGGATAACAACCAACATGGCTTCTGCAAAGGTAGGTCCTGTCTCACTAACATTTTGGAGTTCAATGAAAGTGTCAATAAACATGTGGTCAGGAATGAGCTGGTAGACAAGGTTTATATGGTTTGTGGTTAATTTGAAATGTGCCTCTTTAAATCAGTTGCTGGGGAGCACAGGCAGGATGATGCTGTTGCAGTCTTCCCGTTTGTGGGCTCCCCAGAGGTAGCTGGTTGGCCTCTGTGTGAGCAGAATGCTGGACTAGATGGGCCCTTGGTCTGATTCACCATGGCTCTTCTTTTGTTCCAAACATCCTGGCCTGCAATAGCTTGAGAATCCATATTTACAGTGGAAGCTACAGCTCTTTTTAGCAGACATAAGGCATCATAAAATGAAGGTCGGTATTTGGAAATTGGTCACCAGCATCAGGATGATGGTGAATTTCAGAAAAATAAATGTCTCTCCCTATTATAATATTATTGGCCCAATGGCATTCAAGTGAATGTTACAGTTGTGTGAAGCTCTAAACCTGGGCCTTCTCGAGTCCAGTAATCAAACTACTGCACCACATCATAGAATCACAGAATCATAGAGTTGGAAGGGGTTATAAAGACCATCTAGTCCAACCCCCTGCCCGATGCAAAACCAGCCTAAAGCATCTCTGACAAATATTCGTCCAGCCTCTTCTTGAAAGCAGCCAGTGAAGGGGAGCGAACCACCTCCCTGGGCAGCTGATTCCACCTTTGAACCACTCTGACTGTGAAAAAGTTTTTCCTGCTATCCAGCCGAGACCTTTCTGCATGTAATTTAAAACTGTTGCTTCGGGTCCTATCCTCTGCTGCCAACTGGAACAGCTTCTCGGCCCTCCTCCAAATGACAGCCTTTCAAATATTTAAAGAGAGCAATCATGTCCCTCCTCAATCTCCTCTTCTCCAAACTAAACATTCCCAAGGCCCTTAGCCTTTCCTCATAGGGCTCAGTCACCAGACCCCTGATCATCCTCGTCACTCTCTTCTGCACCCTCTCGATTTTGTCTACATCCTTTTTGAAGTGAGGCCTCCAGAACTGCACACAGTACCCCAGGTGCGGCCTGACCAAG
>JAPDNY010000697.1:0-26981 GCA_029375565.1 Gekko gecko
AAAATATATATATTTTTCCTACCGATCTACTTTTCCTATCTATCTACTGTTCATTTGTGAGCAAAAACAAAACATCCAATCTAACTTAAAAAGAAAACAGAACAAAGTTTTGAGTCAAGTAGCACCTTTTAGATGGAGCTGCGGTGGCTAAAGTGGTTAAGACGCTGAACTGCGGGCTGTGGAAGGTCAGTAGTTCAGCAGTTCGCGACCCGAGTGCCACATGACGGAGTGAGCTCCCGTCTCTAGTTCCAGCTCCTGCCAGCCTAGCAGTTTGAATAGATAAAGAGGTAACACTTTGGTGGGAAAGTAACAGTAGTCTGTGTGCCTTGGTTTTTAGTCATGGCAGCCATATGACCACGGAAACGTCTTCGGGCAGTGCTGGCTCTTCGGCTTAGAAACAGAGATGAGCACCGCAACCCTAGAGTTGGATCCGACTAGCTTTCGAGCAAGGGAACCTTTACCTTTACCTCCCTCCTTTAAGACCAACAAAGTTTAATTCTGGGTATAAGTTTTTCTGCACATGCACACTTCTTCATGCAGGCACATGGAAGCTTATACCCAGGATTAAACTTTGTTGGTCTTAAAGGTGCCACTGGACTCAAATTTTGTTCTGTTGCTTCAGACCAGCATAGATAACCAGTTGAATCTACTATTTTAAAAAAACCCAGCTTGGTTAAGAACATCAGAACATAAGAGAAGCCACTGTTGGATCAGGCCAATCATCCGGTCCAACTCTCTGTCACACAGTGGCCAAAAATACCAGGTGCCATCAGGAGGCCCAGCAGTGGGGCCAGAACACTAGAAGCCCTCCCACTGTTGACCCCCCCCCAGCACCAAGAATACAGAGCATCACTCCAGAGTCCCTATCTATACCTTGTGGCTAATAGCCACTGATGGATCTCTGCTCCATATGCTTATCCAATTCCCTCTTGAAGCCATTCATGCTTGTAGCCACCAGTGCCTTCTGTGGCAGTGAATTCCATGTGTTAATCACTCTTTGGGTGAAGAAGTACTTCCTTTTATCCGTTCTAACCCAGCCGATGAGCAATTTCATGGAGTGCCCACGAGTTCTTGTCTTGTGAGAAAGGGAGAAAAGTACCTCTTTTTCTACCTGCTCTATCCTATGCATCCTTATTCTATTTCGCAGACTTTTTTTTTTATGCGGATACCTATTCCCACCAACAGGGGCCTCACTCTCCACCAACAGCTTTTCCTACATAGTCAGTAGACTTCCTGGTAGAAAAATCCAAAAAGTGAGAAAATCCCTTCAGGGATGGTTGAATTCCCCCAAAACCTTTTGAAATGGCCTCTGCAGGGACCTAACCCAGGCATCAACAGTGAGAGATTAGAACATTGGAGGGGGAGGGAGAGGCTTCTGACTGGCTCTGTCAGTAAAGGGTGGGGGGAGAAGGGCCCTTTCTTTCCAGGCCTCTTTCGGCCTTGGAGGGAGGGGGGAGGGAAGGAGCCTTGGGGCCAGGCTGGGGGATTCCTAGAGGTTTTGTGGTGGAGTGCAAGGAGGGCAGGATTTGGGGAAGGGAGAGGCCTCAGCTGGGTATCATGCCACAGAATCCACCCTCCAAAGAAGCCATTTTATCCAGGGAGACAGATCTCTGTTGTTCACAGATCTCTGGAGTTCACTCTCCAGGCCCCACTTGGAGGTTCCCAACCCTAGGCCTGGCAGCAGTCTAGGGTTGCCAGGTCCCCCCATGGGCACATGCAGGGGATGGGGGTAGTGGGGTTGCCAGCTCCAGGTCTGGAAACTCCTGGAGATTTGGGGATGGAGCCTGGGGAGGACAGGGACCTCAGTGGGGTACAATGCCCTAGAGTCCACCCTCCAAAGCATCCATTTTCTCCAGGGGAAGTTATCTCAGTAGTCTGGAGCTGAGCAGTAATTCCAGGGGATCCCCAGATCCCACCTGGAAGCTGGCATCCCTAGGCAGCACCCTCTGGGTGACTTGATACCACCTAATTTGCATGACTCAACTTGGCCTGGCTGCTTGCTGCTGTTCGGCAGCCACCCTATGAAAGCCAGCAGTGGTGCAGCAGTTAGAGCTTCAGAGTAGGGTCTGCAAGACCCAGGTTCAGATCCCCATATTGCGGTGGAAGCTGACTGGGTGATTTTGGACCAGTCACATACTTTCAGCCTAACCAACCGCACAGGGTTGTTGTACAGATAAGAAGGAGGTGAGAATAATGTAAGCTGCTTTGGTCCCCACTGTGGAGAAAGACTATGATTTTCCTTGGTAGAAGCTGTAGGGGAGGGGGTGGAGACGAAAAGCTGAAGACAGATAAAGGCAGATAATGGTTAAGTTGGCTGTTGGGTGGGAAGGAAATAGGGTTGCCAACTCTGGATTGGGAAACTCCTGGACATTTAAGGGGTGGATTCTGGGGATGGTGGGGTTTGAGAAGGGGAGGAACTTCAGACCGGTATAATGCCATAGACTCCACCCTCCAAAACAGCCGTTTCCTCCATGAGAACTACCATTGCCAGCCTCTGGGTGAGGGCTGGAGATCACCCAGAATTACAATTGTTGTCTGGATGACAGAGATCAGTTCCCCTGGATAAAATGGCTGCTTTGGAGGGTTGAGTCTATGGCTCCACCCCCAGAAGGGAGAAAGAGTGTGAGATAGGTAAGGGTAGAGGGGAGGAAGCAAAGGTGTGAGGAATGGGATAACCATCCCGTAAGTTTCCTGCGGGTCTCCACTTGTGATCTTCTAAACCTCAATCATGTCACCCCTCAGCTGTCATTTCTCCAAGCTAAAGAGCCCCAAGTGCTTTAACCTTTCTTCATAGGGAAAGCGTTCCAACCCTTTTATCATTCTAGTTGCCCTTTTCTGCACTTTTCCCAAAGCTATAATATCCTTTTTGTTAACTTACCAGAGGTGAGCAGGCAAGTGGCTGCCCCCCCCGAGAATTAATTCAAAGGGTCTTTTGAAGCAAATGAAAGGCCCCTGCTGAATAGGACCAGTGGTCCATCTAGTCCAGCATGGCCAACCAGTTGCTCTGGAGGAGGCCAGTAAACAGAGTACAGAGGCCAAGGCCTTCCCCTGATGTTGCCTTCTGGCACTGGCATTCAGAGGTCTATGCCACCACAAAGAGTACTTCTGTCAGGTTCAATAACAAGTGGATTCAGTCATTCTTTTTACAAAGAAAGGTTTTATTGGATTATCTTGCTAAAACCCACAGTAGGAGGTCATTGTCAGGAATGGGGGGCGAAGCAATGCAAGCTAACTTATAGTGTGATGCAAAAAAGCGCCTAGCAAATGAAATACGAGCGCGCGCGCGGGAAACTCCTGGCGGGAGATATACTTCATGAACGGGAGACTACTCCCCCCTCCCTTCGCCTTCCCAGGACTGGAAAATTTTCAGTAACACAAGAATAGCCCAAAGCCTACATTCAAGGCCACCGTGATAAGGAAAAGCGGCAGGGAAGAAGCTCCCACGTTTCTGCCTGCATAGCTACGCAAGCGCAAAGCAGGGTAGGGAACACATAACAATGGACTCAGTGAGAAACATCAAAGAAGCATTTCTGACATTCTGCCCTTCCCAAAATACCACCCACCCACCGCTCAGGAAGGAGAGAATGAGGGCCCCCCAGGTTTATTTGGGTAGCGGGTGTGAAACTCCTTCAGTTCATCAGGTGCATTGATATCAGACACTTTCACCCACTCCCTGTGTTGAGGCCCAAAGTGTACCCATTCAATAAGGTACAGCAGCTGTCCACGGAGGATCTTAGAGTCCAAAATGTCAGCAATTTCATAGTGCTCCTCATCATCAACCATCAGTGGGGGGGGGGTGCCGGAAGCTCAGGATGCCACTTAGTCGGGGGTAATGCTGGCTTGAGGAGGCTGTAATGGAAAATTGGATGTATTGCTTTAAGAGATTTAGGTAAATCCAGTTGCACAGTCACTTGATTTATACAGCACACTACTTTGAATGGACCAATATATTTCCAAGCAAGTTTCCGGGATTGTTGTGCCAGCCTCAAGTTTTTGGTGGAAAGGTATACAGAGTCCCCCGGTTGCAGGTTCCAGCCACCCGCCCTTTTTTTGTCTGCCTGTTTTTTGTATTGTGCCTTGGCCTCGTTTAAAGTCTCAATGATCAGAGGCCAGGACTCCTGGAAGGATTTACACCATGCTGTGGCTTTTCCACCAGCCTCGCCGGGCTTCAAAAACGGAAGAGGGGGGCTGTCATAACCCATGGCAGCTTTGAAAGGAGACATATTCGTTGAGGCATGCCATGAGTTGTTATACGCAAATTCTGCTAATGGTAATAAATCTACCCAATTGTCTTGTTGATAGTTAGTGAAACATCGTAAGTATTGCTCTAGGGTTTGGTTTACTCTTTCTGTTTGCCCATCGGTTTCTGGGTGATAGGCACTACTGAGAGCACGTTCAATACCCATAAGAGCCATCAACTCAGTCCACAGTTTTGAAACAAATTGAACCCCCCTGTCGGAGATTATTTTGAGCGGTAACGTATGTAGCCTGGCAATGTGCTGAAGGAAGGCTTTGGCCAGGACTTTGGCTGTCGGCAGGCTGGCAAATGGTATAAAGTGAGCCTGTTTAGAAAATAAGTCCACTACCACCCAAATGACTGTCATATGTTTACTGGGGGGAAGATCAGTGATAAAGTCCATGGAGATCACTTCCCAGGGTCGGCTCGGGGTGGGCAAAGGCTGTAAAAGACCTGGAGGTTTTCCTGGTCTAGTCTTGCAACGATTGCATGTTGGGCAGGATTGTATATAGAGGGATAAATCCCGTTTCATTCGGGACCACCAGAAGCTGCGCTGCAGTAGGTGTAGCGACTTTACATACCCGAAGTGCCCAGCAGATTTTGAGTCATGGGCTGATTGCAATACCTGAGCTCGGGTAGCTTCTGGAACAAAGATTTTATTGCCCTTATACCAGCAGCCATTTGAGTTACATTCCACATCTTCCCGAGCTTTTAATTCAATTGTTTCTTGTTTAGTAATGTCAGTGGCAAATTGCGTTTCCCAGGTCGTGCCATGGCTTGGGGCTAATGATTGTGATTGCCGGGTTTTCCGGGTTACCACTGCCCCAACTAATTGTTCTGGAGTGAACATAGATTCTCTTACTTCTGTCCTCTTACAAAGGTGTTGGGGGAGGCGGGAGAGAGCATCTGCCAGATGATTGGATTTACCCGGAAAATGGTGGAGGGTGAATTGAAATTTGGAGAAAAACTCAGCCCATCGGAATTGTTTTGCATTTAGATTCCGAGGCTTCCGCAGTACCTCAAGATTCTTGTGATCAGTCCAGATTTCAAAAGGTACCCGGGACCCCTCCAACCAGTGCCTCCAGGTGATTAGCGCTAAACGTATAGAGGCTGCTTCTTTATCCCAAATGGGCCAAAATCTCTCAGTATCATTAAACTTTTTGGACACATAGGCCAGGGGTTGTAGTTGCCCCTGAGCATTCTCTTGCAAAATCACCCCCCCCCCCATAGCGGTATCCGATGCGTCTACTTGGACCACAAATTTTTTGGTCTCATCGGGGTGTGCTAACACAGGTTCAGACGTGAATAACTGTTTTAGTTGTTCAAATGCTCCCTGACACTGGGGAGTCCAGTTCAAAGGGGCCCCGGGCATTGAAGCCTTAGCCCCTCTCCCTTTAGTCTTCAGGAGGTCTGTGAGGGGGAGGGCCACCTGGGCAAAAAGAGGCAGGAATTGACGGTAAAAATTGGCGAAACTGAGAAAACTTTGGAGCTGCCGCCTGGTTTTGGGGGGCTCCCAATCCAACACATCCTGGACCTTTTTTGGGTCCATCTCTAATCCGGCGGAGGATATGTGGTACCCTAGAAAGTCAATGCAATCCTGGTGGAATTCACATTTTGATAACTTAACAAACAGTTTGTGCTCTAATAACGTTTCCAATACTTCCCGCATGAGCTTGGTGTGAGATTCTTGATCTGGGGTGTAGACCAAGATATCATCCAAGTAAACAACCACCCCCTTGAATAAGTAGGGGTGTAACACCTCATTAATTAAGTTCATAAAGACCCCAGGTGCCCCCTGTAATCCGAAGGGCATAACCCGATATTCAAATTGCCCCAGCGGGGTATTAAATGCAGTCTTATGTTCATCACCTTGTCTAATACGGACCCGAAAATAAGCATCACGTAAATCCAGTTTAGAAAACACTTTCCCCTTTGCCACCTCTGCCAGCAAGTCCTTGATGAGGGGCATGGGGTAGGCATTGGTTGCAGATACCGCATTAAGACCCCTATAGTCCGTGCACAGTCTGAGCCCCCGTCCTTCTTTTTACAGAACAACACGGGTGCCGCGAAAGGGGACGATGCTGGTCTAATAAATCCACGGGCCAGATTCTTATCGATAAATCGGCGTAGTTCTTCCTTTTCTATGGGACTCATGGCATAAATTTTTCCTTTTGGCAATTTGTGGCCAGGAAGGATTTCAATCGCACAGTCTGAGTTACGGTGGGGAGGTAGTTCGTCCGCTTCCTCCTCCTCAAACACCCTGGTTAAGTACCGGTATTCTTTGGGGATGCGGTTAAGGTCCTCGGTGGCTAGGCAGGCCCGTGGAGGTTCATTGCATGGGGGATTTCCCCACCCTGGGTCCCATTTATGCTCTGCGCATTTTGGGGAGATAAATCGTACGATCCCCTCTTCCCAAAGTATATAAGGATCATGACCATGTAACCATGGGCTACCCAACACTAATGGGAACTGGGCTTGAGGGGCTATTACAAAAGAGTGTAGCTCCCAGTGCTCCCCAGTGCCTACTCTCAAAGGAATAGTCTCAAATCGACATGGTTCCTTCATCGGTGACCCATCCATTTGAGTAAAAGTTATTTGGTCTTTTAGATTGACAACGGCCGCCTCCAGTCCCATAACCATAGATGGGTTTATCAGATCCCTCCCGCACCCCAAGTCAATGAGGGCTCGAACCCTGATATGGGTCATCATCGCTGGATTCATTACAAGTACAGTCACAAAGAAGAGAGAGGGGTAATTGCTCACCAGTTTAGGCGCCTCAGGGGCAGGGTCCTGTTGTGTAGCGCCATTCACAAACAGGACCAATTCGTTTCCCTGCATCTCACTCTCCTCCTCCAGCATCATGGTATCCGCTTGGTCGGGACTGGCAAAAAGGGCGCGTGTGTTGCGTGGTTTCGCTGTTCCCTTCCTTGGAGTAGGGGTTGGCCACTGTCTGGGCTCCCCTTGTGGTAGGGCTCTGTTGGAATCCCCTCTGGGGCAGGATGCGGCGAAGTGCCCCCTCTCTCCACACCGCAGGCAAAGGCCCTGTCGCATGCGCTGATCTCTCACCCCGCTCGGGGTGGAGGTTGGTCTGGGTCTGGCCTGGCCTGCCGAGACACTTGGACGGTTGTTACCCAGAGATAGGTCCAGCTTCATGACACGCAATCGGCTTTCAGCTTTTTCGGCCTCCTCCATCCAGCCTTGGAGAGTGCGGGGCTGCTTAGAGCTGAGAACATTGTTGCGGACATCTACTGCTAGTCCCATTCGATATTGTTGGGCCAGCACAGCATCAGTCCAGTCTCGAATTTTCACTGCATGCCTTTGAAATTCCCGTGAATACTCCCGCACGGTGAGTTTGCCTTGTCTGAAAGTGCGAAGGAAGGCTTCTGCCTTCTGGGCCGCCCCCGGATCCTCGAAATGGTTCCTCAAGGCCCACATGAAGTCATCGACATTCCCCAGCTCCGCCGCCTCTAGATCATGAAGGGCTACGTACCAGCTGGTAGCACTTCCCCGGAACCTTGAAGCGATAAACTCCACCTGTTGCTCCTCATCCGGGAACACATAGCCCCATCTCTGCACAAATTTCCCAACTTGCAATATGAAAAAGGACACAGTCTTGGGGTCCCTGTCAAAAGTGATCTCCAACATGTCCTTGGGGTGGATTACTGGAGGAACAGGGGCCATAATCGGTGCAGGAGCTGGCTGCGGGATGGGAGCTGGAACAGGGGGTTGAGGCGGAGGCAAAGCTGGTGGCTGGACAGGTCCTGGTTGCCCTGGCCCGGGTCCCGGTACTGGGCCGGCCGGTGGAGGTTGGGCCGGTGCTGGCTGGCCCGGCCCTGGGGCCGGTGGAGCAGGAGGTGGCTGTCCCGGTGCCACCAGTGGTGTGAGCGCTGGCGCTGGTCTTGGTTGTGTCAGCGGGTGGGCACGAATTGCTTGATCCATCATCTGTGGTAGGGATTGCATTAGTTTGCCCATGTCCCGTACCAAACGTTGGGTATCCTCTTGAATAGAGTCCATGCGAGCTTCTGGATCGGGACTGGATCCTGTTCTGGGAGATCCTCGAGACACCCGTCCCTGGGGAAGTCCGAAGCTCCCTCTGGGATCCAACAGGCTGTCCCGGCTCTGGCTCCCCGGCATGGACCAGGTCGTCTGGGTAGTGTCCAACAGGTTCTTAGTCCAATCGCGTGACCTGCGGTAGGTCACCCCTTTGTCCCACGGTGTTGGGGCCCCTGGCACGTAGGATCGTGGGATGGCTCCCCCCTGACTCTGCGTTGGCCCAGCCGGGCTGTAGATTGGGAGAGTGTACGAGGCTCCCACTGTGCTGATCAATGGAGGGGTGACCAAGCCTGCCGCGGATTGCGGGGTCGGAGCTGCCGATACCGGAGTTGTAGTCACTGGAACAATGGTAGTAGTCGGAGTGGTGGTCGCTGGAGTCGCCACGGTGGTGACCGGGGCCGTGGTTCCCGAAGTGGTAGTCACTGGGACTGTTCCCGAGGTTCCCCCCCCAGCTCCACTCATCGTGGTAGACGGCAGAAACTGAAGGTGGGGAAATGATGATGATTCCTGACAATTTCTGTCAGGTTCAATAACAAGTGGATCCAGTCATTCTTTTTACAAAGAAAGGTTTTATTGGATTATCTTGCTAAAACCCACAGTAGGAGGTCATTGTCAGGAATGGGGGCGAAGCAATGCAAGCTAACTTATAGTGTGATGCAAAAAGCGCCTAGCAAATGAAATACGAGCGTGCGCGCGGGAAACTCCCGGCGGGAGATATACTTCATGAACGGGAGACTACTCCCCCTCCCTTCGCCTTCCCAGGACTGGAAAATTCTCAGTAACACAAGAATAGCCCAAAGCCTACATTCAAGGCCACCGTGATAAGGAAAAGCGGCAGGGAAGAAGCTCCCACGTTTCTGCCTGCATAGCTACGCAAGCGCAAAGCAGGGTAGGGAACACATAACAATGGACTCAGTGAGAAACATCAAAGAAGCATTTCTGACATTCTGCCCTTCCCAAAATACACGCTGGGACAGAAGGTCCTTCCTCAGAGGAAGTCGCTAGGCTTCCATTATCAACAGTCTTTTCAGGTCCTGGAACTAAGGTCTTCTCAGCCAGAAGGGTGCAATTAGAACTACTTCTGCCCTCTGTTCTGTTGGGTTTTGGATCAGCCTGTGTATCAACTGAAATGGTGAAAAAGCGTAAAACAGATCCTGTGGCCAATTGCAACTGGATGCATTGGTTCCTACTGCCTGTTGATTTCTAACCTTGGCATAAACCTTTGTACTTGACTATTCAGACCTGTGGCAAACAGATCCGTCTCCACCATCCCGAACCTGTTGCAGATTTGATGGAAAACTGTTGTAGAGCATCCATTCTGACTGGTCTAGTACTCTTCTGCTCAAACAGTCTGCCAGGACATTGTTCCATCCTGCCACATGTACTGCCTTCAGAGATTGGAGATGGTTCTTCACCCATTTGATTAGTCTGCTCGCTTTGTCATGCAAGGCTCTGAACCTGGTCCCCTCTTGTCTGTTCATGTACGCCTTCACTTCAACAGGGGGGGGCAGCCACTTGCCTGCTCACCACTGTTGTATTGGCCATCTGAACTAAAATGTGGCCTTCCGTTTCTTCCTGCAAAACCCAGCCAAAGAGGATATTGATATACAGGTCAAAGATGACAACCGTCAGACAACACTGGGCTCCCTCACTATCCCCCTGTCCCGCTTGTTGAGTGCCGATGATCCCTTTCCCTTTCCCAACAAAAACTCCAGGATAGTGTGCCTAACGTTTCTCTTGCTCTAAGGATTCTTCTCACACTTTCAGTGTCAGTGGCAAGTGGTGAATACA
The DNA here is from genome assembly GCA_029375565.1 of Gekko gecko. NCBI lineage: Eukaryota > Metazoa > Chordata > Lepidosauria > Squamata > Gekkonidae > Gekko > Gekko gecko. The sequence goes on from JAPDNY010000697.1 coordinate 10,082, forward strand.
GCTCAAAACTCAAACTTATAAAAACACACATACACTTGTTGTTGTTCAGTCGCACAGTCGAGTCCGACCCCTTGCGACCCCATGGACCAGATTACACCAGGCCCTCCTGTCTTCCGCTGTCCTCTGACTTTCCTTTTCCCCATTGCCTTTAGCTTTCCTTCTTTCCTCTGCTATGTGTAAAGCCTCATCAGACAGCCACTTTGCTTTCTTGCATTTCTTTTTCTTTGGGATGGCAGTGATTGCTGCCTCCTTTACAATGTCACGGACCTCTGTCCACAGTTCTTCAGGCACTCTGTCTATCAAATCTAGTCCCTTAAACCTATTCTTCACCTCTACTGTATATTCATCGGGGATGCGATCTAGGTCAAATCTGAATGGCCTTGTGGTTTTCCCAACTTTCTTCAATTTAAGTCTGAATTTTGCAATGAGTAGCTCATGATCTGAGCCACAGTCAGCTCCAGGTCTTGTTTTTACTGACTGGATAGAGCTTCTCCATCTTTGACTGCAAATTATATAGTCAATCTGATTTCAGTGTTGCCCATCTGGTGAAGTCCATGTGTAGAGACGCCTCTTAGGTTGTTGGAAAAGGGTGTTCGCTATGACCAGCGTGTTCTCTTGACAAAACTCTGTTAGCCTTTGCCCTGCTTCATTTTGTTCTCCAAGGCCAAACTTGTCTGTTATTCCGATTACCTTTTGATTTCCTACTTTAGCATTCCAGTCCCCTATGATGATGAGGACATCATTTTTTGGTGTTAGTTCTATGAGCTGTTGTAGGTCTTCATAGAACTGGTCCACTTCAGCCTCTTCTGCATCAGTGGTTGGGGCATAGACTTGGATTACTGTGATGTTGAACGGTTTGCCTTGGATTTGGACTGAGATCATCCTGTCATTTTTGAGATTGTATCCCAATACTGCCTTTCTCACTCTCTTGTTGACTATAAAGGCCACACCATTTTTTCTACGGGATTCCTGGCCACAGTAGTAGATATAATGGTCTTCTGAGTTAAATTCGCCCATTCCTGTCCACTTTAGTTCACTGATTCCCAAGATGTCGATGTTCATTCTTGCCATCTCATTTTTTACCATGTCAAGCTTACCTTGATTCATAGATCTTACATTCCAGGTTCCTAAGCAGTATTGTTCTTTGCAGCATCGGACTTTCCTTTCACCGTCAGACACATCCACAACTGAGCGTCCTTTCGGCTTTGTCCCAGCCGCTTCACTCTTTCTGGGGTTACTCGTACTTGCCCTCTGCTCTTCCCCAGTAGCATATTGGACACCTTCTGACCTGAGGGGCTCATCTTCCGGCGTCATATCTTTTAGCCTTTTGTTACTGTCCATGGGGTTTTCTTGGCAAAGATATTGGAGTGAGTTGCCATTTCCTTCTCCAGGGGATCACACTTGGTCTGAGTTCTCTGCTGTGGCCTGTCCGTCCTGGGTGGCCCTCCACGGCATAGCCCACAGCCTCATCGAACCACGCAAGCCCCCTCGCCACGACAAGGCAGTGATCCATGAGGGAGACATACACTTGACAATATTGCAAAAGAGACTACTTGGTTATTTCAATGGAACATGCTGAGGCATCAGTGCTTGACCTGAAGGATTTGATGACAAAATTTGCTAAAGAAAAGGCATGCAAAATGAGATTCTGATGTGCCTGAAATGGAAACATTAAAGAGACTGACATTTCAAAATCACAATTAACCTCTTTCTCAGCCTCACGTACCTCACAGGGTTGTCGTGAGGATAAAAGGAGGGGAGGAGAAGGATGTAAACTGCTTTGGGTGCCCACTGGGGAGAAAGGCGGGGAATCAGTAACATCAACAAAATACGCGAAAGGTGGTGATATATCGTACAGAGACAAAAAAAACCCACACCTTCTTCATAAGACAAAGAACTTATTAAATTGGCTGCCACAAGACATGGAAATGTTTGCTAGTTCAAAGTATGTTAGGAAAGAAGTTGATGGAGGAGGCATCTCTACGGTTTTTCTTTTCACCAGAGTCTCAACGTTGCAAAAGTTTAGACAATCCACTGGTATTCTTCCCTCCTTCCTCGAGGTGCTTTTGTGAATGTCCTTCCTCGGCAGCGTTTCTCGATTGTTCTGCCTGGTCAGCGGGCATTCTCTATCGGTCTTCCCGTGTGGAAGGTTCCATTGCAGCCTCTCTTTTGGTCGGGTAGGAGAGTTTTTTCTTGGTGCTGCTCCCTTGTTGGATCCAGCCAGTCTTCTGGCCTCTGGCTCCTCATCCCCTTCTGGTCCTTGGGGCTCCTTCGGGGTGTCGTCTGGAGGTGCCAAGGTGGTTGATTGCATGGCTTCAGGCTGATGCATTTTATTTTCTTCCATCGGTCTGGATTGCATAGTGTGCAGCTTTTCTGTAGCTTTAGATTTCCCTTTCCCTTTCCGTCTATGTGGACTACACTGCAAATTCGTAGTTGGTGTTCTTGGAGCAGGGATTCTATATTCCTTACAGCCAATGTTCCCTCTAAGCCAGGGGTGTCGAACTCCTTTGTTATGAGGGCTGGATCTGACATAAATGAGACCTTGCTGGGCTGGGCCGTGTGTGTCATAAAAGGTCATGCCAGGTAGCAGAGATGTAAGCTTTATAAATGACACAAATAAATTAAGTATTTTTTAAACTTTAAATAACACATTTTCAGTGAGTTCAGCACCCCTGCAAGCTGTGGTGAGCAAAAATTCTACTTTGTGAGCTACCGCATTAAAGTTGTGAGTGAGCGATTTGGCTACTGCATAACTCAGTTTGCTCTGGAGCCATCCTTCCTGAGCTAAGGCAAAAAGTTGTGAGCCGGAGGCTAAAAATCTGTGATCTAGCTCACACTAATTCAGCTTAGAGGGAACACTGCTTACAGCCCAAAGTGTAGCCAACAAACATCATTTGCTCAGTCCTTAAATCCAACTTAGACCATTTTTCTTTGGGGATGTAGGCAAAGGCTTTTGACCCAAATCCCCTTAGATGTTTCATGCTGGGTTTCTGCCCATACCACAGTCCATACAGCGTGCTCTTGGCACCTTTTGCGAGGCGCCTGTTTTGTAGATAAGTCGCTGTGTTGATGGCTTCTCCCCAGGATTTCTCTGGTAGATCCGCTTCTAATAACGTGCATCTGCACACTTCTGTCAGGGAGTGGTTTTTCCTCTCAGCTATGCCATTCTGTTCTGCTGTGTGTGGGACAGTGAGTTGATGTTCAATACCTTGTTCTGTCAAATACCTATTTATGTCGTGTCCCACGTATTCTCCTCTGTTGTTAGTGTTGGAAATGTATGTGTTTTTAAGGTCTGACAATCCAGTCATTATAAGGTTAACTTGTTTACCTAGTATTGCTATTGTCTAGACTGACCTGGAAGGGAAAACTGGGACAAAGCCAATGGAGGTTTAGCCTGGGAAAAGTAACTTCTATGTTGGGGGCGGGGCCACTAGGATTTGAGGGAAAACCATAGAGTATTCCCTCAAATCATAGAGCGTTCCTCCCCCAACGTGGCCAGTGTGATGATGTCCCACCCCCAACGTGGCATCATCACGCGGGTGACATCATCACGCTGGAGACGTGTGCCAGAAGGGTGTGGAGTTCCCCCCGGGGCCCAATTTGCTGGCGTCGGGTAACGGGCCTCTTGGGCAGGGGTTTACCTGCCCCCTGGGGGGACTTGGCAAGCCTACCATGGCAGCATATGCCTTGAGTTTTTCAAATGCTTCACTCTGCTCCCTGATCAGGTAGGTAACTGAGAAATCACCAACAAAAGTCAAAATCATATGCTCAGAGGCATGGATAACTTTGCTCAGGCAGATTAGAGCAGGGGTCCTCCCCAACCTTTTCGAGACTGCAGGCACCTTTGGAATTCGGACATAACGTGGTGGGCAGTCGTTTTGATTGCCACAGCTGAACTTGAGTCTCACAGTGAAGAAGGCCCTTGTGCTGTGGTAGGAGCTGTGGCCAAAGCAGTATTTTTTAAAAAATCTGCCTGGCCAATCAGAAGCCTTGCAGGGCAAAAGTCCCACCTGACCCCGCCCATTTCCTGAAAACATTTGGTGAGCTCCAGCAAAGACATCTACCTTGTGGGACACCACTTTGGGGTCCCCCGAATCAGGGCAAGGGGGTTTGCCGTGAATGATCCAAATTTGATCCCAGGCTGTGTGAAACTGGTCACTCATCATTCTGCTCCTTGGTTTATCTACTCTGAAGGCAAATTTCCCATTGTAAGTCGAGGAAGTATTCCCACTCAAAGGGTATAGATCTTACTAAAGTTTTCTGTGCAAAGTTTTTACTGTTACTACTTAGAACATTAAAAAAAAATAGATACAAGAGTAGGGTCGCCAAGTCACTGACCCTTAAAAGCAGGGGAGAGCTGGTCCTGTCCCAGAGAGTGACGTCATCACGTTGGGCATGTCGCTGGCTGATGCTCTAGCAATCAGCCTGGAAACTCTATGGTACCATTGCAGCTGCTCTTCCATTCAGGCAACCCAGACAAAAACAGGCTACCACATTTCCTCTCATATCTCCCCAGAAAAAGGTCTAGAAGCTCACTTTTTTAAAAAAGGTGTGGAGTCAGAGAGCCTGGCCGGCCTTAAAGTTAACATTACAAAGACGAAATTCCTGACAAAAAATTGTCCTCAGGATCTGATACAAGATATCCAAACAGTTTCTGGATTTGAAGTCAGTAAGAAAGTAAAATATTTAAGGATATGTGTTTCAAATAGATTAAGCATGCTAATACAAGATAATTATGATCCACTTTTACTTTCTATCAAAAAAGATTTACAAAAATGGGGAGTAGTTTAAGGGTATAACACTCCTTCAAATCAGAGACCGGAAACCATCTGTTGGCTGCCCCCCCACCACGCTATTGTCTAGAATGGAGAAGGTTGCGCTGTACAGGAAATGTTTATGATTCAGGCTGAACTGTTGGAGAAGATAAAATAGCGAGCCTCTGTGTTTTTTTATTTTGTACAAGGGTGTGTGTGCTTACTGCAAACTTGTATTTATTTATTTATTTTGAAACGGAGAATAGGCAAGCCTGTTTTTTGTACATGGTGCAAACAGTGTTTACTGCAGAAATGACTGTGTGAGATTCCCCCACCCCCAGGGAGACGGTTCTCAGAGCAAAGCACCAGTGCTTGCAAAGCGTGCCCCCTCCCCGAAAAGGCATGTGTTTTCCCTCTGTTACTGGAGAGAAGGAAAAAGCCGTGTTCCTTTTAAAAAGGCAAGCCCCAGAGAGAGAAAGAGTGCAGAGACCCTCTAAAAGGCAGGGTTTCCCATTATGTGAATTTCAGCCACCAGCAAAGCAAGGTTTGCAGCAGAGAGTGCAAATATAAGCATTCAAAATGCAAACAGACTTTACTCCATAGAAAGCCGTGTTAATTTGAAACACACAGAAGAAAGGAGAGAGAGAGAGAGAGAGAGAGAGAGAGAGAGAGAGAGAGAGAGAGAGAGAGAGAGAGAGAGACAGAGTTCGTTTGCAAACAGACCCCCTTCTTTTAAAGGGATGGCAGATCCAGTTGAGAGCATAGAGTCGCCCCCCCCCCCGCTCCCTTCAAAAAGCAATCAGCTTACAAAAAATACGGTTTAAACAGCTACAGGAAGGCTCCTTCTAAAAGTTTTAGCAAAGGGAGGCAAAAAAAAAACTTACCAAGAAAACACTCCACAAGCATAGTTAGCTTGAAAGCAGCCTTTAAAAAAAAAAAAAAAAAAAGACAACCAGCAAACAAGAGTTTTAAAACTTACTTTCCCAGAGAAAGAGAGAGAGGGTGCCATAGTCTCTGCCCCACCCCCTTCCCGTTAAAGTATGCAAGCAGGAAACCCCAGAGAGCTAAAGCTTGGGAAGAGATTTTTTTTAATCCTTTAAAAAAAATAAAGAGAGAGAGAGAAACAAACAAACAAACAAACCCATTTTCTCAAGTCCTCAGTTACAGTTTAATTTACAACTTTCTTTAATGGGAAGGGCCGCAATTGTCAAGATGAATCTTCTTACTAAAGTTCTATTCCTTTTTCAAAATATACCAACACTTCAAAATCTCACTTTTATCAAGAAGTTAGAAAAGTTGGTTCGAGATTTTATTTGGCAAAAGAAAAAACCGAGAATAAAACTGAAACTGTTACAGGGGAAAACTCAGAAAGGTGGTCCAGTGTTACCAGACTAGCGACTTTATTACCAGGCAGCCTCGCTTACTTGGGAAAGAGAATGGATACTTTTAAACAATCCCAGAGTCCTGAGTATTGAAGGACATAATTTAATGATAGGTTGGCATGCGTTTTTAGGGCATGCAAAACAGGATACCCATTCATATTTTAAGCACCATATATTAAAAGTGGCACTGTTAACAGTGTGGAATGAGGTGAAAATCCTTTTTCTTGATAAAACCCCAAGATGTTTGGCTCCTTTGGAAGCTATTTCTTTACCTAATCTTATGACAGAAACTCGGCTTTTGAGTTATGAAGTTTTTCTTCACAAAAATAATGAGTTAAAATCACAGGAGACCCTACAATCCCAAGGCATCTATTTATCTTGGTGGGAGAGGAACCAATTGGTATCTAAATATAGAAAAGATAAGCAGATAGGTTTCTTTTCCAGTTTTTCTGAGCTTGATAAAATACTTTTAGGTTCTGAAGATAAGCTTATTCATAAATTGTACTCCCTATTATTAGAATATAAGATGCAAGATGAGATGGTAAAGGTCCCGATGATTGCATGGGATAGAAACTGAGAGCAGGTAGCGAATTAAATAAATGGGAAAAGGTGTGGCAGAGCGTGAAATGTTTGTATCTTTGAAGGAAAATGTGTTTAAGATGTTTCACCGTTGGCACTTGACACCAGATAGACTGGCCCGCTTTTATTCCAGTTGGAGTAATGAGTGTTGGAAGTGTAGATCTCAGGTGGGCTCTTTTTATCATGCCTGGGGGTCTTGTAATAGAGTTAAAAAGTTTTGGAAGGAGATTCATAAGGTGTTAATACAAATACAAAAACTCATATTCCTTTAGACCCGGAAATATTTTTATTAAATATATTGCCGGATAATATACCTAAATGTGATAAATATCTGATTATTCATAGGTTAACTGCAGCAAGGATGGTGTCGGCAAAGTTTTGGAAGAAAGAAGAGCTGCCTGGCAAGCAAGAGTTTATCAGCAAGGTCACCGAGGTGGCTGAAATGGACAACTTAACTCAAAAAACTTTGCGGAAAAGATGATGATGTTTTTCAGAAAGTGTGGTCAAAACTGTGTAATTGGTTAGATACGAGCAGTAAAGCTAACTAGACAAGTGTTTAGTCTATATTACAAGATTTAGGATCCATTATATGTTTTTTGTTTGTTTGTTAGATGTTGTTTGGTTGAATAATAATAACAAAATATTATTTTAAAAAATATCTCCCCCTGAAAAGATCTAGAAACTCACTTAAAAAAAAAAAAAGGCGGGGATTCAGCGAGCCTGTCTTGGGGGGGGGATCCCCCCCCATAGCTATGGACTTGTCCACTTCACCGGATGCTATGAGGAGATCCACCCTTTTTCCCCATCAGGTCCCAGCTGAAGTATGGCAGCCCCATTGGCTTTTCCAGGCAAGAGACATTCAGAGGTGGTTTGCCATCACCTGCCTCTGCGTAGCAACCCTGGACTCCCATCCAAGGACTAACTGGGGCCCTTCCTGTTGCTAAAGCCATCTTGCCTGTCCTCCTAATCATCAATAGTCAGCCTGTGGGACCATTTTCAATTGTCCATTAGTGCGGACAGTTAGTATATAAGAACCACCCCCTATTTCGTTGCCCGTTCGCTATAAATCGAATGAAATAATTAAATACATGTAATGAAACAAATTGGAAAGTTTGGGTCCTCTTCAGAATACAGAACTCATAGGGAATACCCCAAAAATAATTAGGATTTTTTTAACACAACAGGAGGATGATATCGTTAAGAGAATTACAAGATGCGAAAACAGCCTCAAAAACAGTTAAATATTTGAGTCTACAACTGCCTGGAGAAAATTATATATTGTTTAAAGACAATTACAAAACTACATGGACAAAGCTGCTTATATTCAAAATTACACTTTGGTGTATGCACATGAAAGCTTCCTAAATGCTCAAGGACTGTCGGTTTGATGATTTGTTCGAAAACTTTCCCGGGTATACACATCAAGCTGACAGGCCGGTAGTTACCCGGCTCTTCCATTCCTCCCTTTCTTGAAGATGGGGACAAGATTTGCCTGGCTCCAGTCTCCTCGAACCTCACCTGTTCTCCAAGAATTCTCGAAAATAAGGGACAGAGACTCAAAAATGACATCTGCAAGTTCTTTTTGCATCCCTGCATGCAGTTCATCTGATCCCAGGACTTACTTTGATGTAAAGAAACTGAGTGTTTATGTCCTACCCCTATGCTGAACCAAGGCTGCCACACGCTTCCCTCATCATATGTTCTGTTTTCGCCACGTTGAGCACCCTTTCCCTCGCACAAGAAGACTAAGGAAAAATAGGATTTAAGCAGTTCTGCCCTCTCTTCCTCACCTGTTACAATTACACTTTCCTGTCCCCGGAATGGGCCTACTGTGACCTTGCTCTTTTTCTTACTTTGAACGTAAGAAAAGAACGTTTTTTCTTGTTTTTAGCATGTCTCACTAGCCAAAGCTCATATGGAGCTTTAGCTTTCCTAACACTCTGTCTCTCTCTCTCTCTCCTCCCTCCCTCCCCTCCAAGAACAGGTTATTTGTTTATATTTATCCTTGGTTATAAGGCCCTCCTCCCACTTTCTGAATGAGTCTTTTTTATTTCTCAAGCCTTTAGAAAGCTGTTTATGGAGCCACCTTAGCTTCTTTAGGGTCCTCCCATTTTTCCTTCTAGGAATCATTTCTGATTGTGCCTTCAGGATTTTGCTTTTAGGAAATTCCCATCCCTCTTGAACTCCATTCTCCTGAAGTATTCCTGACCATGGGATTCTACCCAACAGAACTTTAAGTTTGTCAAAATTAAGTTTCCTGAAATCCAACCTATATGTCTGACTGTGGACAGCTTTTCCCTTCACCAAGACTGTAAACTCCAAAATGACGTGGTCACTACTCCTTTCACCTCGTCAACCAGTTCTTCCCTGTTGGTTGGTATCAAGTCCAAGATAGCAGATCTCCTTGTTTCCCTCTCTGCTTTCTGGAAAATGAAGTTGTCAGCTAGACAAGTCAGGAGTTTATTGGACCTTTCATTTTTAGCAGAGTTAGACTTCCAGCAGAGATCCTGTCCCCTTCCACTGCCAGGTGTGCAAGCGGAGCTGTGTGGATCTCTGCTGTCTGGCCTCAGGCAAGCCAGAGCAATGCTGGGTCACCCTGGAAAGTGAGAGGGGGCTTGGTGGCATCGCAGGCCATGAAGATGTATCCCAGGGGGCTTCTCTGTGCCTCTTGATGTCTGCCATTCCTGTGATGTGCCTTCTCCTGTCACGGAGAGACAGCAGAAGCCCCGACTGGTGAAATTCCCTTTGTGTACATCCCTGTGTGTACATCCCGCGCCCCCCCTTAAGACTTTTGGTCCTCTTTCAGGGATACCCCACTATGACCAAGGAACTGCATAGAGTGTGGAGATCTGCACACAGTGAAGAGAAGGACACCTCCCATGTGCAGGCATACCACAATGGGTCCCCTCCAGCAGAAGGAGTCAGGACCTGTTAGACCACTTAGACTCTCCTTCTCACCTTTGGGGAGTTTCCACGTATTGTGAAAATGGCGGGGGGGTCGGGGTGGACACCCGTTTTGGTTTTGGGACAAATGCCCAACTTTGCCTCTCTGGAACTGGCTGTATTTGGAGGAGTCCCAGGCATCCCTGGCAACGGGGGTAAGAGACGAGCCAGCGTGCTCTAGGGATTAAGAGTGTCAGACTAGAATCTGAGAAATCCCCATTCAGATCCCCTCTCCTGCCATGGAAGCTCGCTGGGGGACCTTGGGCCAGTCACCCTCTCCTCTCAGCCTGACCTACCTCCAAGGGTGTTTGTGAGGTTAAAAGGGAGGAGAGGAGAATGAGAGAATGCGCTCACCATCGGGGTGGGAAGTGGGATAGAAATGAAGTCAATGAAATCCAATATGCTGCCGTCGAGTCCACCTGAACAGGGACCTTCGTCTCTCCCTTGGGTGGGCTCTCGGTGGGGGTGGGAGCAAATCTACCCAGCGTCCCTTTTGGGTCGTGGACCCTCTAGTGGACCCACGGATGCTGCGACATACAGTGCCTTGAGAATTAAACCAAGTTCATGCTCTTTTGAATAAAAAAGTTTTATCACAACTAAAAATAAAACATCAACAACACAAACACCGACAGCAACAACATAATAGAATTCAGAAACTGCAATCAAAACTAAATAATCTACAAGATGAAATAAGCCTAATGTGAACAATAACTATGTTAGGAAAAATTATATTATTTACAGCATGTTAGCAATAACTATAATGCGCTGTAGATGGAATGAGCGGTCATCGTGCAGGAGAGCTTGGCTGCTCATTGTCTGTCTGGTCCTCGGAGGGGTGAGGATAGACATGCCCCCGGTGCCTTCTCACCCAGCAACTCAGACAGGTGCCGAGGTGCCTCCATTTTGTTTCTCCACCTGGGGCTGGAGTGGTGGTTTGTCTCGGGCGGGGAGGCCGGCTGAAGAGATGGCGAACCCACTCCCGAAACTGGTTCATGGCCCTCCGGGTGGTCCCCGGGGCTGAGGGCGTCCGCTCTTTGTCTTTCCTCACCGTCTGGCCCTGCGTGAACAAGAGAGGAGGACCGTGACTGAACTCATCCCGACTGCCTTGACTCCTAACAGAGGAATTCTGGCAATCGTAGTTCTACAAAGGAAATGCGGGATCTCTCACCAAGCGGCTTTGCACTCCAGATGGGGTGGGGGCAGGGAGGTGGCCTGGTGGCGGTCCAATGTCCAGCCACACAATCGAGTGTATGGCGGGAGGGCCTTGGGGAGTGCAGCCCATGGTGACCAATCAACTGTCTATATAGGCGGGAGGGAGGGAGATGGGCCAGCCAATCACCTGCCGGCACTGCCAGGGGGGGACATGGGAGGAGGGGAGGCTGATGATGGTGTCCTCAGGCTGCTCTGCTCCTTACACAGCTGGTGTATTCTGGAAATAGGCAGAATCGGTTACCCCTGGACTACTCAGATCTGGTTGGATCTCCTGCCCATTTCCTAATCTCGGATGGGCTGTGGATCCCCCTTTGGCTCGTGGCTCAGGAGTCTCATTGAAGCTCCTCTGAGGCAGTTTCTGTCACACTGCGATGTGAGGAAGAAGCTGCAGGCAGGGTGGGGCCACGCAGACGGGAGCCGTCTCTCCTCTCAAGGAGCGGGGGCCTCAGTTGGGCCTCAGGGGGCAAGGGCGGGTCTGGGCAAAGGAGGGCTGGCTCTGCCCCGGGGAACTCGTCTTCCGACTTCCCTGCAAATCACTCCTTCTTGATGCTCCTACTCGGTGGACTCTGGGATTCCAAAGGCAGCTCCTGCTTATGGACATGAAGGCCTCGATTGGCAGTTCTACCATATTCATGAATCCAGGCTAAAGAGATGCGGCCTTGTACACTGAACCGTATTGACCAGCTAAGCCATTTTAGGGATTTTTTCAAACAAATCTCTACGCATCAAAGACTAGAATATCTTTGACATGGCAGCTGACGTCCTCCAGACTTCATATATCCCACACAAAATGAACATCCTTAGGCGAGTACCATTTGACATACCCTGGACCTTTTCGGGGTGTGTGTGTTCGTGTCTTTCCTAGAGGCTAAATTTGCAACCCGACATGGGACCTTTCTGCAGGAAGGCAGTGGCAGCAGAAGAACTGGCCTACTGAATTCAACAGATTGGTGGAATAGTGAACCATCAAGAGGGCTGAATAGAGCTCCTGCATCCAGGAGCAGTCTATCTCAGAACAGCTGGAGTTGGGCCCAAGCAGTAAAAGAAGGCTTAGGCTATTGTGCCCTGCTCCACAGCTTCCCCGAGAGAGCTGACGGGCTCCTCTCGGAATGTGGGAAAGGGACTCAGAGTGATGGGACTCGGAGGCACGTTACATTCTTCCCTCTGCCAGTCCTGTGTTTTGAGTCCCGCCGTCCCCCTTTCTCAGGCCTTCAAGAATCTGCCTCTTAGGCTCAAGAGGGTGGACACGTACCTTGCTGGGCAGCGATGACCTTTCCTCAGGGCGGGGCTTCCTCCTGGTCTCTTCCTCCTCCCTGGGGTCAGCCTGGATGCCTTCCTCCCATTGGCTCGCCTGATCGTGATGCGTGGCCCCCACCTGGATGCAGGCATCGGTTGTGGCCGGGTGCATCGGAGGAGCATCCCCATCCTGGGGCTGGTATGGGGGGAGCCGGTCGCACGTGTGGAAGCAAGGGTAGTAGCCCGTGGATACAGGGGAGTCCGGGAGGAGGTCCTCGTCATGGTCTGAGAGGTAAGAAGTGTCTTCAGCCAAGGCCTCTCCTCCAGGAGACCCTCCTAGCCCCAGGTTCTGGGGGCTCTCTGCCAGCTGGCCAGCACTCTGCAGGCTGCACAGGGAGTCAACCTGGAAGGGAAAGGAAGATGACTTAGAAACAAAAGCTTCAGAGGATTGAGAATGGGTTTTGTCAGGCAATTAACAGCAGGAGGTACAAAGCCCTCTGTCGCCTCACTGCTAAAGTCCCCAGATGCAAGGCGCCCACTCCAGACAGGGAAATTCATCGAGATTTCACAGCTGGAGCCGGGGGAGGGCAGGGTTCGGGGACGGGAGAAGCCCCAGCAGGGTAGAACGCCCTCAAGGCCACCCTCCAAAGCAGCCGTTTCCTCCAGGGGAACTCATCCGTGTCTTCGGGAGGGAGCTCAGGTGGGGATTCCAGGGAACCTCCAGACCCCACCTGGAGGTTGGCCATCCTCTCTGGCACAGAGGCTAGCAATCTGGATGTGCCCCTGCCTTTTGTCCCTGCCATTGTCTCATTCCTTTTGAGAAAACGTTCAGCCATGTAGACAAAACGTTCAGCTCCTTTGGCCTGTACGTGGTGGAAGTTTGCTTCTAAGAGGGGAGGACTGTGGCTCAGCAGCAGAACACATCAAGAGAGTCCCAATTCAGTCCGCGGTGTCTCAGCTGTTAGGAAACACTTTTCTCTCCCAGAGATCCCAGAGATGCCAATGGACAATGCTGAGCAGGAGGGACAAACGGTCTGTGTCGGTGTAAGGCAGCTCCACACGCTGACCTGGTTTCCCAGGAGGTGTCTGATGGGAAGTAGGGCCCCTTTCTCCGTGGTCAGAGGCCACAATTCCCACGCAGGAGGGCCAAGGTTCCATCTATATTTTAAGACCCTCGGGCAGCAGGCCTTGTTAAAGTTCTGCCACTGCCTGCAGCGCCAGAGTTGGCAACACTGAAGCTGGGCAGACCGGGAGGCTGACTCTGCAGAAAACAGCTCCAGATGTTTCCGGAAGGTCCCATAGGTCAGTGGGAGGGCACCCTGTTTTGTATGCAGAAGGTTTAACCCGGGCACCATGGAGATCCCAGATGCAGGAAGGAGCTCTCTGTGCCCAAGACCTGGGAGGGTTCCCACAAGTCCGGGGCGAGAAGACTCCAGGAATGGGCCCTCGGACACCATGTTAGGCAGCTTCAGAGGAAGCCCTGTGACTGCCTCAGGGATGGTTAGCCCTCTCATTCATTCTATGGACTTTGTGCTCTAACGTATGTGGATGCATTGGAATATGCTCAGGCTTTACTTAAGGATAGACTCTGAGAGTTTTGAACTCTGTAAATGGTTCTTTAACATTTGGTGCCCTTCATTGTAAAATGTGCATTTTCACTATGGTCCTTGCTGTTGTTCGCCTCCTATGGCTTCGGCAGACCCAAGAAAACGTCTGTTTCTTCTAGTCTCTCACTGATCAGTGTCTGATTGATCAGGATCTTGCCTGCCCATTGAATTCTTCCCTCATTCCCCCTGACCCCTAAAGCGGCCCACTTTCCTGGTTATCTGCCCAGCTTCTGTCTCTCCTCGGAAGACTCACCACATTGACGACGACCTCCAGGGGTACTGGGTGCTTTCCCCCTTCTGGAGGCCAGAAGTCCTCCAGAGAGCCGGAAGACGAAGCCTCGTCTGCATCCCCTCCTGCTGCCTTCTGCCGACTGTTTCGAGGGGCCTCCTCTTCTCCCCCTTCGTTGTGCTGCTGCAGCTGCAAAGCCAAAGTGTCCAGAGAGAAGATGCAATTTAAGACCCTCGTGAGAATCCTCCCAGTTGGCTTCTCCTTCTTCACAAAGGAAAAAGATTTCATTCCCTTTGTTCCTTTTCTCGTTCATTTACACCAGGAGTCCCTAAGGTGGTGACCCTGGGCATCGCGCCCTGCACGCAGGAGGTCTCACTCTGGCATCATTGTGATCCCAGGAGCTGGGGAGTAGCTTTTTCTGCCCAAGTCCTGGGAGAGCTCCTACCAGTCTGAGGAGACAGGAAGACTATGGGAACGGACCCTCGGAGGCTGCATCAGGCAGCTTCCTAGGAAAATGGGCGTCCTCCCGGCAGTTGGCCTCTCATTCATCCTCTGGGCACGGACCTCTACCTGATTCTTCTCTCGTGCCTCCAACCCCAAAACCGACCGGTCCCTCGGGTTATCTGCCCAGCTTCTGTCTTTCCTTTCAAGACTCACCTCGTTTGCTCTGCCCTCCAGGTGATTTCCCCGGCTCCCACTCAGGAGTGGACCGATCTCCTCCGGGGTGTCCCAACCCAAAGGCCTTTCCACAGCCTCTTGTTGCACACCGTTAGGATGGGCCTGCTTTTCCACTCCGACATCCTGACACTGCTGCTGCAAAACCAAAATGCCCAGAGGATTTTGATTCAAGACCTTTCTCAGAATCCTCACTGTTGGCTTCTTCTTCACAAGGAGGAATATTTCATTTCATTTCTATGTTTTAGCTAGTTCATGTATACCCTACCTTTCTCTCTAAGGAGGACCCAAAGTGAACATGGAGGTCAGATGTCTAGGTGACCATGGGGCTACAAGGCATGTCCAAAGAACCCCCCCCCAAAAAAAAAATAAGGGAGAGAAATGGACTGGCTATGAGTGATTTCTGTGGCTGGAAGGCCAACCAGGAGACCATCTCCTCCCCATTCCTCCCCATTCTCTTCCCCGTCTGGTTCCCCCAGGTACCCCAATCTGGTAGGAGGAGCCATTGAAATGCCATGCAAAAGGGCCCCAGGGGTGGCTGGATCCGGGCATGATGGAGGGGGCTGGCTACCCTCCGTCCACTTCTTCCCTCCCCATGCCCCGTACTGCTCCTTCTGGCTCTCCAGCACTTGGTGTTTCTTGGAGGAGATCCTCAGGATCCTCAATGTAAATTCAGGAACACGGATGAAGAGCAAAAAGAGAATAGGGCAAAAAGCCCTGTGGTGAACTGTTGAAAGTCTAGTGATGAAGAAAGGGCCATTGGTGGCATTTTTCTTTTAAAAACTCTTGGTTGGACTACCGAGTGCGCTTGGTTGGACTACCAAACTGCCATGTCTTTTACTGTACAATTTATTGACTGAAAGGTATCCAGGATGATGTGCAGGAGAACCACATATGCCAGTTGCCTTTCTGCACAGACCTCTCCCTCAGCCTCTTGACCTGTAGACAGAGAGTCAAAGGCGTCCTTACCATGTTCTCTGCCATTGTATTGGTGGCTCCTATGGAGGATTCGATGACCTGAAACAACAGGTTTACTCAGCAGGTGGATATAATTCCAGCTGGCCAAGTGACCGTTAAGCCCGGACTGGCCACCCAACTGACCAGGCAGGCAAGGTTCCGAGTTGACATCACAATGGGTTGTGGATCTGTTCTCTGGTGAAGAATCTATCCCTACTGGTATTGCTGTGCTAACCCATAAAGCTGGAAGGGAGCAGGTGTCAACACCAATGCTCCCACTGTGTGGAGTCTTGTGAGCAAAAATTCTACTTTTTGAGCTACTGGCATTAAATTTGTGTGCCACTAAGAAAGAACTAAGAAAGAAATGTGTGAGCTGGATGCTTAAAAAACTGTGAGTTAGCTCACACTATCTCAGCTTAGAGGGAACACTGGTCAACACCTGATGCTTGAAAGGAAGTGAACTGTAGTCGTTTACAATGGTTTCATGTCTTTGGCCACTCATGAGACCAGTTTTATTCACTCTGTGGTTGAGAGAGAGTCACATTTACCCTCAAGCAAAAGAGCCAGCGGCTGACTGTATGCCATGTACCAGCCCAGACACGAGCTTGTCCAGCCATATAAGTATTGATTTCATTATTAATTTGAAATATCTAAGAACCTTTTCACTCCCCTGAGTTCCTCGGAGCATCCAGAGTTGTCGCTCACAAGAGTATCAGAAACTTCTGTGGCCCTCCTTGTGTCTCAGGCGTGAGGAGGGGGGCTTCCCCATCTGCAGGGCTGCAAAGTCCATACTGGGAGCTTCCTAGAATTTTGGGGCTGGTCACTGCAGTGGGCTGAGTTTGGGGAGGAGAGGGGCCTCCGTGGGGCATGCTGCCATCGACCCCACCCTCCAAAAGAGCCATTTCCTCCGGGGGGGACGACGACTGATCTGTGTTGTCTGGAGATCAGGTGTCATTCCAAGAGATCCCCCGGTCAAGGCTGCCATCCTCCAGGTGGAGTCTGAGGGTCTCTCAGGGTGGAACCTATGGCATTGTACCCCACGGAGGTCTCTGGCCTCCTTCTCAGATCTCCAGGCCTGAGGGGAGAAGGGGAAAGGGAGAGAGAAGCCATCTAGGTCCGAGGTGGGGGCAGAGAACGGAGCAGTCCCAGAAGGAGCCTCAAGAGAGCTTCAGTGTCTGGAGATCCGCAAGCCAATCAAGTCCCTGACCAGGGCCGGTTGGTTCATAGAGGTGAGGTGAGGCCTCTGCCTTAGGGCGCCACCACCAGGGGGCGCCACTGGCCTGCTAATATAGATGCACATCGGCCCTGCTCTCTGGCTGATTCTCT
>JAPDNY010000698.1:0-26955 GCA_029375565.1 Gekko gecko
AGAAGAAACTCAGAAGAGCCCTGCTGGATCAGACCAGTGAGGGTCCATCTAGTCCCTCATCCTGTCTCACACAGTGACCAACCAGTTCCTCTGGAGGGCCAGCAACAGGGCAGAGAGGCTGCAGCTTTCCCCTGATGTTGCCTCCTGGCTCTGGGATCCAGAGGATGACTGCTTCTGAATATGGAGGTTCCCTTTAGTCACCACGGCTCACAGCCACTGATAGCCCAACCCTTCATGAATCCGTCTTATCCCCTTTTAAAGCCATCTATGCCCGTGTCCATCACCACATCTTCTGGCAGCGAATTTCATGTTTTAATCACTCTCTGTGTAAAATATTATTTCCTTTTGTCCGTCCTACATCATCTGCCCATCGGCTTCACTAGATGCTCTCGAGTTCTAGTATTTTGGGAATGGGTGGAAAAGCTCTTTCTATCTCTTACAGTGCCCTTAGCAGCCATAAGAACATAAGAGAAGCCAATGTTGGATCAGGCCAGGGGCCCATCCAGTCCAACACTCTGTGTCACACAGTGGCCAAAAATACCAAGTGCCCTCAGGAGGTCCAGCAGTGGGGCCAGGACACTGGAAGACCTCCTACTGTTGCCCCCACCCCAAGCACCAAGGAGACAGAGCATCACTTGCCCCAGACATAAGAACATAAGAGAAACCAGTGTTGGATCAGGTCAATGGCCCATCCAGTCCAATAATGTCACACGGTGGCCAAAAATACCAGGTGCCACCAGGAGGTCCAGCAGTGGGGCCAGGACACTAGAAGCCCTCCCACTGTTGCCTCCTCCCCAAGCACCAAGAATACAGAGCATCACTTGCCCCAGACCGAGAGTTCCTACCTATACCTTGTGGCTAATAGCCACTGATGGACCTCTGCTCCAGATGCTTATCCAATTCCATCTTATAAGAACATAAGAGAAGCTAATGTTGGCTCAGGCCAACAGCCCATCCAGTCCAACACTCTGGGTCACACAGTGCCCAGAAATACCAGGTGCCACCAGGAGGTCCAGCAGTGGGGCCAGGACACTAGAAGCCCTCCCACTGTTGCCCCCCTCCAAGCATCAAGGATACAGAGCATCCCTTGCCCCAGACAGAGAGTTCCTGTCTATGCCTTGTGGCTAATAGCCACTGATGGGCTTCTGCTCTGAATACGGAGGTTCCCTTTAGCCCCGGACCTACGTGCCTGCGGGTCCACATCCCTTGCTGCATTTCACTGTAACAGCTTCCCTTATCAGGGCAAAGACTTTTGAAGGTGCCACCCTGTAGAGCTGCCACTGGAGATCTGCCAGATAACTGCCAGGGGAGTGTTCCTACCTATACCTTGTGGCTAATAGCCACTGATGGACCTCTGCTCCAGATGCTTATCCAATTCCATCTTATAAGAACATAAGAGAAGCTAATGTTGGCTCAGGCCAACAGCCCATCCAGTCCAACACTCTGGGTCACACAGTGCCCAGAAATACCAGGTGCCACCAGGAGGTCCAGCAGTGGGGCTTTTGATACAGTTCCTCATCAAAGGCTCCTAAGTAAGCTCAATAGTCATGGGATAAAAGGACAAGTCCTCTTGTGGATCAAAAACTGGCTTATAAATAGGAAACAGAGAGTGAGTATAAATGGGAAACTTTCTCAGTGGAGGGTGGTAAGCAGTGGGGTACCACAGGGATCAGTACTCGGTCCGATGCTTTTTAACTTGTTTATTAACGATTTGGAATTGGGAGTAAGCAGTGATGTGGCTAAATTTGCAGATGACACGAAGTTGTTCAGGGTGGTGAAAACCAGGGAGGATTGTGAGGCACTCCAAAGGGATCTGTTGAGGATGGGTGAGTGGGCGTCAACGTGGCAAATGGGGTTCAATGTGGCCAAGTGCAAAGTGATGCACATTGGAGCCAAAAATCCTAAATATAAATACACATTGATGGGGTCTGATCTGGCAGAGACTGACCAAGAGAGAGATCTTGGAGTCGTAGTGGATAACTCGCTGAAAATGTCTACACAATGTGTAGCTGCAATAAAGAAGGCCAACGCTATGCTGGGGATTATTAGGAAGGGAATTGATAACAAATCAGCCAGTATCATCATGCCCCTGTATAAATCATTGGTGCGACCTCATTTGGAATACTGTGTACAGTTCTGGTCACCACATCTCAAAAAGGATATTATAGCATTGGAAAAAGTGCAGAGAAGGGCAACTAGAATGATAAAAGGGTTGGAACACCTTCCCTATGAAGAAAGGTTAAAATGCTTGGGGCTCTTTAGCTTGGAGAAACGACGGCTGAGGGGTGACATGATCGAGGTTTATAAAATTATGAATGGGATTGAGCAGGTTGAGAAAGAAGTACTTTTCTCCCTTTCTCACAATACAAGAACTCGTGGGCACTCTATGAAATTGCTGAGCAGTCGGGTTAAAACAGATAAAAGGAAATACTTCTTCACCCAAAGAGTGATTAACATATGGAATTCACTGCCACAGGAGGTTGTGGCAGCTGCAAGCATGGACAGTTTCAAGAGGAAATTAGATAAACATATGGAGCAGAAGTCCACCAGTGGCTATTAGCCACAGGGTATGGATGGGAACTCTCAGTCTGGGGCAGGTGATGCACTCTATTCTTGGTGCTGGAGGGGGCAGCAGTGGGAGGGCTTCTGGTGCCCTGGCCCCACTGCTGGACCTCCGGATGGCACCTGGTATATTTTGGCCGCTGTGTGACAGAGTGTTGGACTAGATGGGCCATTGGCCTGATTCAACATTGGCTTCTCTTATGTTCTTATGTTCTTATGTTCTTATGTTTCTTAGCTAACTGAACAGGTTTATTTGGGAAATACTTTTGAACAATATAGATTCAGGTGGGTTGCCGAGTTGGTCTAAAGCAATACAACAAAGCCTGAGTCCAGCGGCACCTTTAAGACCAAGAAAATCGAATTCTGGGTATGAGCTTTCTTGTGCCATGCATCCAAAGAAGTGTGCAAGCCCACGAAAGGTTAGGCCCGGAATTAGGCTCTGTTGGTCTTAAAGGTGCTGCTGGACTCACGCTTTGTTTTAGACCGCATGTCCCCTCCGAAAAACATCCTGATAAAAAGAGCTTCTGCCCAAAATGATGAAGAGCCGTGTTCAGGATTATGCGCAGCCTCACTCCCTGGCGTTTTGTGATTCGCCCCGTCTCTTGCGGCAGCCATTTTGTGGTTGTGCCCACCACCCTAGGTCGGATTTCTAAAGGTGCTGGCTAACTCAAAAAGGTTAGGGGGTCAGTGCATTGGACAAGTCTGCGGGAGTCCCAGGTTCAAGTCCCCATTCTGTTGTGGAAATGACTGGGGGCCAGCCATTCTCTCTCAACATAAACTACTTCCCGGAGTTGTCGTGTGTTGGGAGTTCCAGATGTGATGTCCCCTGCTTCAGACCTCCAGACTAAGTGGCAAGAGAGACTAGATAGCTAGACAGGCACGCTGACCTTTCCTCCTGTATCTCCTCTTCTGCTGCTGTCCTCTTTGAAAAGCAGATTGTGTTCTCAGGGATCAGTTTCCCCTTTCTCTTTCTCTCCCTCTCTCTCTGGATGAAGATGTGCTCTCTAACTGCATGCACCAAGAATGGGACATGCGGTCCTCCCTCGGCACCATGCGGCAGTTGGGCCTCTCACCATCTGCCTCCATCCTTTAGCTAGTAAGTTAGTACTCTATCATGTCCCTATCCAGAGTGTACGTCTCAAATAAAGAGGAGTATTTCTCTTCTAAACGTGCAACGTGGCTCTGTATAGCTTTGTAAGCTGAGCAACCTGGTAAAGTGATGCTGTTGCGTTTGCAGCTTTATTGAAGCACCCAGTGCTAACTAGTGGCGACTGGATTAACCACACCCAGTTAACCACAACAGCTGTGCAGATGAAATGGGGAAGGGAGAACCGTGTATGTTACCCCGAGCTCCTTGGAGGAAGAGCAGAATACAAGCAAGCTAGGCAGGAAAGGTGAGAGGTGAGCTGGGGAGGTGAGCGTCCTTTTCTGATTCAGATCAGACCTCTCATCCCTCCTTTCGGCTCGCAGTAAAGTCCTGGATTCTCCACAGTCCAATCCAGGCTTGGCTGGCTCTAAGCCTGGAGCTTCACACTTAAGCTTAAAAATTCCTTCCCACAGGCTTAAAGAGATTGGAGGTGCTGACTGGGGAAGGGGCCGTGGCTCAGTGGCAGAGCCTCTGCTTGGCATGCAGAAGGTCCCAGGTTCAATCCCTGGCATCTCCAGTTACAAAGGACCAGGCAGTAGGTGATGGAAAAGACCTTCGCCTGAAGCTCTGGAGAGCCGCTGCCAGTCTGAGTATACAATACTGACTCTAATGGACCAAGGGTCCGACGCAGTAGAAGGCAGCTTCATGTGGCAGAGTGTCTGCTTGGCATGCAGAAGGCCCCAGGTTCAATCCCCAGCATCTCCAGTTAGAAGGACCAAGGAGTAGGTGATGTGAAAGACCTCCGCCTGAGACCCTGGAGAGTCCCTGACAGTCTGAGCAGACGATACTGACCTTGATGCCCCAATGGCCTGTCTCAGTAGAAGGCAGCTTCATGTGTTCATATGAGAAAGGAGAGGCTGTGGCTCAGTGGAAGAGACTCTGCTTGGCATGCAGAAGGTCCCAGGTTCAATCCCCGGCATCTCCAATTACAAAGGACCAGGCAGTAGGTGATGGGAAAGACCTTCGCCTGAAGCTCTGGAGAGCTGTAAAGAGGGGCTGTGGCTCAGTGGTAGAGCCTCTGCTTGGCACGCAGAAGGTTCAATCCCTGGCAGCATCTCCAGTTAAAAAGGACTAGGCAGGAGGTGATGGGAAAGACCTCTGCCTGAGACCCTGGGGAGCTGTAAAGAGGGGCTGTGGCTCAGTGGCAGAGCCTCTGCTTGGCATGCAGAAGGTCCCAGGTTCAATCCCCAGCATCTCCTATTGAAAGGACCAGGCAGGAGGTGATGTGGAAGACCTCCGCCTGAGATCCTGGAGTCTGAATAGACAGTGCAGACCTTGATGGATGAAGGGTCTGATTCAGTATAAGGCAGCTTGATGTGAGGGGCTTTGGCTCAGTGCTAGAGCATCTGCTTGGCATGGAGAAGGTCCCAGGTTCAATCCCCGGCATCTCCTGTTTGAAAGGATCAGGTAGCAGGTTGTCTGGAAGACCTCAGAGAGCCGCTGCCAGTCGGAAGTAGGGAATACTGATCTTGGTGGACCAAAAGACTTGCTTCGGTGCAAGACAGTTTCATGTGTGTTCATTTTAGTGACTGCAGTAGCATCCCATGCAATATATACCGTAAAAGGCCTCAACGGACTTGCCCTAGTTTGAGTGCATATTTTCCAACTGAATCACACCGCTTCACAGAATGAGAAATATCCCAAAGACACAAGACAAATCGGGCATTAAAAGTAACAGAAGAGGAACACAACCCCCCACCCAAGAGTCCTAATTGTCCTTGAATCAGTTATCTATGTCAGCAGAGAAAAGAACTTCCCCGCCGCCCCCCCCCGAGACGCAGAGTCGTCTCTATGGAAAGAAGAGAAAAAAAATATATTCTTTTCCTACATCTACACCGAAGCTCAGCTCCGCATTATGAAAAACAATGAGATCTGTAAAGCAGATACTTCTTTGCTGGCATTAGCACATCACACAAAATGAAGCCTTTGATATCGCCTTGAAAAGAAGAGCAGGTGCACAGAAGGAGAAAAGCCGCCGCCGCAGATTGGACCGGGAGAGGGTGATATTGTTGGAGGAGATGATGTGCCAGGGAAGCCTCAAATGCGTCAGTTTTGGGGAAAGGATTGCGGATTTACCTCCCCAGATTTGTGGTCGAAGGCCTGACACAGAGAGTGCTCCATCTGTCTGTGTCATACCTCTGAGGATGCCAGTCACAGCTACTGGCAAAATGTCAGGTCCTACAATGCCAAGACCACGGCCACACAACCTGGAAAATCTACAGCGACTCCTCAGATTTGTCTGTCGAGAACTGCTGATCGTCGAAGTTCCGTGTGCCCCTCTAGTAGTGACAGGGGGATTCGGATGTACGCCGTCCGAGGATGAGGCTTGATCAATTCTGCGCAGATTTATTTATTTATTTATTTTGACCCAGCCCTCCTGGGTAATTTCAAGGGGCTTTTATGCATTTTTAAAGCCTCCCCCCGGCTTCTTAGGCACGGCGGGAAATTAGATTCTTTTTATGCCACCGTGGGGGACTGACTGCTGACGAACAAGCTGTAAATAATGTAATGGCTTTAATGAAGAACGGCGGTCAAATCGTGCTGAAAGACAGAGGGAGGGGGAAAGGTAATCCTTGGCCAAGGGCTCGTTACCGGCGAGACAAACGGATCGCAGCCGATATCCAAAAACGGAGCTTCGCCGCAAAACAAGAGGTCGCCGCTAAGTTTCTAGCAGATAATGGATCCAAACTTGTCTCTTGCCACGGCAGAATTTTTTTCTATGGCTTTCAATTGTATCAGTTCTTAAGAAGAAGAGGAGATTGGATTTCTACCCTGCCCTTCACTGCCCAAAGGTGTCTCAGAGTGGCTAACAAACTCCTTTCCCTTCCCGTCCCCACAACAGACACCCTGTGAGGTAGGCGGGGCTGAGAGAGCTCTTTCCAGAACTGCCCTTGAGAGAACAGCTCTGACAGAACTATGGCTTGCCCAAGGTCATCCAGCAGCTGCGAGTGGAGGAGTGGGGAATCAAACCCGGTTCTCCCAGATTAGAGTCTGTGCACTTAACCGCTGCACCAGACTGGCTCAAAACAGGGCTGGCCATCATCACTGATGTCATCTCCATCATCTTTATCTGTTGCCATAACTGGCAACAAAGAGCAGAGTTGTGCCATCCTCAGCGGCCAGGTCTGACGAAGCAATGTCTGACAGAAGAAGAAGAAGAAGAAGAAGGAGGAGAGGAAGAGATTGGATTTATACCCCGCCCTTCACTACCCAAGGGAGTCTCAGAGCAGCTTACAAGCTCCTTTTCCTTCCTCTCCCCACAACAGACACCCTGTGAAGTACATGGGGCTGAGAGGGCTCTGACAGAAACTGCTCTTTTTCAAGAACAGCTCTTGTCAGAACTGCGGCTTGCCCAGGGTCATCCAGCAGGTGCAAGTGGTGGAGGAGTGGGGAATCAAACCCGGTTCTCCCAAGATTAGAGTCCTCACACTTAACCACTACATCAAACTACACCAAATCACTACATCAAAAGCTAAAAAAGGCACACCTGCGTTTTCCACCTGGTATATTTATGCCTCTTACGTTGCCTGTATATTAATATAATTTTTCCTCCTTTGCCTATGACCTGTTGGTCTATGAGTATTAATAAAAGATTGGATCGAATGGGCTCATTACCAGCACGTGGATTAGAAAGGTCATTCGAGCACACAGGGCGGGCTGCCTCCGGCAATTTCGTAAAAGAGGACTGTCCCCCCCCCCCAAAGAAACGCTGGCGTCACTCTCTTTTTATTTCAAGCAAGCAAAGAAGAAAGGAAGGGACACGGGGCACTTCATGGTGGCGCTGTCGAGACCGTAGAAAGAACGCATGACTTTCCCCTTGTCTCTGGGAAACCAGAATGTGCGCGGTTTTAATTGTGCCATATCTGGGCCGTTGTCAAGGCGCACACAGTTGTGACGGCGGGGGGGAAAGACTCAAAGCAGGTGGACAGATAAACCCGTAACAAGCAAGCACGCAAGGCTCCAGAATTTAGGACTGGATTTGCAACATAACAATGTTTAACGATAATGAAAGGGGAAGCTGAGCGATCGATGTCTGGCTATGTTATCATAGCATGTTATGACCTCTTGCTTTTACGGCTCTGGAACCTCATTTTCCCCACTACTTGCCATAAGATCCCCTGTAGAGAGGAGAAGAAGAAGAGGTTGGATTTATACCCCACCCTTCACTACCCGAAGGAGTCTCAGAGTGGCTTACAAACTCCTTCCCCTTCCCCTCCCCACAACAGACACCCTGGGAGGCAGGTGGGGCTGAAAGAACTCTGACAGAAACTGCTCTTTTTCAAGGACAGCTCTTGTCAGAACTATGGCTTGCCCAAGGTCATCCAGCAGGTGCAAGTGGAGGAGTGGGGAATCAAACCCGGTTCTCCCAGATTAGAGTCCACGCACTTAACCACTACACTTCACTACACTACACTAGAGAGCCAGTTGGGTGTAGTGGTTAAGTGCCGCGGACTCTAATCTGGGAGAACTGGGTTTGATTTCCCACTCCATCCAGCAGGTGCAAGTGGAGGAGTGGGGAATCAAACCCGGTTCTCCCAGATTAGAGTCCATGCACTTAACCACTACACTACACTACACTACACTACACTACACTACACTACACTACACTACACTACACTAGAGAGCCAGTTGGGTGTAGTGGTTAAGTGCCGCGGACTCTAATCTGGGAGAACTGGGTTTGATTTCCCACTCCTCCACTTGCACCTGGCTGGATGACCTTGGGCAAGCCATAATTCTGATAAGAGCTGTTCTCTCAAGAGCAGTTTCTGTCAAGAGCTCTCTCAGCCCCACCTACCTCACAGGGTGTCTGTTGTGGGGAGGAGAAGGGAAAGGAGTTTGTCAGCCGCTCTGAGACTCCTTCGGGTAGTGAAGGGCGGGGTATAAATCCAATCTCTTCTTCTTCTTCTTCTCTACACCAAACTGGCTCTCCAGGGATTGAACCCTGGACCTTCTGTATCCCAAGCAGATGCTCTACCACTGAGCCACAGCCCTTCCTATTAAGATTTTTACTGCTGTGGTCATTTTTTAACTTATTTTCGAACGCTTCTGTGCTGTCTTTCCACCCAATTAGGGTCCCCACAGCAGTGAACGTCAAAGCATGAAAACATTTCAACATTCAAACGGCATTTAAAGTAAAGTACGTATAAAATAAAGAATTCAATAAAAAACATACAAACAGACCAACCCAATGACACAATAAGGGAGCAGTTTCTCAGTAATGTACTTTGAAATCTACCTTTGAGTTAGGACTGAAACCACCATGGAACAGTCTCTCCCCTTCCTTACACCGAAAAGCAGTCCAGAAGGACGCTGTGGTTAACGGTATCAAAAGCTGGTCTTGGGAGATTAACACCGTCTCCTGGTGCTTGTCATCCCCCAGGGTGACCAAAGTCATTTCAGTTCCATGACCAGGCCTGAAACTAGATTGAACAAACCAAAGAGAGAGATTGGAATGGATCCAAACAATGCTCTTTGTTCCAGAATCTCTGAAGTTGGCCAGAGACCATTTGCTCAATCGCCTTGCTCCAGAATATCCCGTTTGAAAATGGACAGTGGCTATTCAGCTCTCCTGGATCCAGAGTCACTTTCTTTGGGAATGGATGCAGAGGTGGTTTGCCCTTGCCTCGCCTTCCCTTGCAGAGCCTGCCATGGTGGTCTCCCATCCAAATACCAAGCTACTGGCGACCCCTGCAAGGGGCTTTCAAGGCAAATGGGAAGCAGAGGGGGTTTGCCATGGCCTTCCTCTGCAGAGCCTTCCTTGGTGGTCCTCCATCCAAGTACCAACTTAATGGCAACCCCAGCAAGGGACTTTCAAGGCAAGTGGGAAGAAGAGATGCTTTGCCACTGTTTTCCTCTGCAGAGTCTTCCTTGGTGTTCCCCATCCGAGTAGTATCTTAATGGTGACCCCAGCAAGGGGCTTTCAAGGCAAGTGAGAAGCAGAGGTGGTTTGCCTTCCTCTGCAGAGTCTTCCTTGGTGGTCCTCCATCCAAGTACCAACTTAATGGCAATCCCAGCAAGGGGCTTTCAAGGCAAGTGAGAAGAAGAGGTGGTTTGCCTTCCTCTGCAGAGCCTTCCGTGGTGGTCCTCCATCCAAGTACCAACCTTCTGATGGCCACAGTAAGGGGCTTCCAAGGCCAATGAGAAGCAGAAGTGGTTTGCCATTGCCTTCTTCTGCAGAGTCTGCCTTGGTGGTCCCCCATCCAAGTTCCAACCCTGCTATGCTTCCAAGATCTGACAAAACACCATCTTCCTTCCGTTATTTGTCATTCGTGCTCCCTTATTTTTGTCTGAGAATGCACATCCATTACCGTTTTCATTAGCATCCTATTATAATGTACTTCTACATGCGTGGATAGAGGTCGCAAAGTATTCTTAGGTAGACCTTTTCCATGTTCTTCTAATAGCGTGAACTACCTTTAATGACAAAGGCCTTGAGAATAAAGTTCCCAGCTTTGTTCTATAAATATACATCTCGGGAGGGCAGGAAGGGCTCGTGCAGATGTGAACGGCGTCAATTAGAGCACCTATCCCTGTCGGTGTAACCCAAACATACTTCATTCCCTCCTCTCTCCCCCCAAATGAAAACTAATAAACGAACTGAAGTCAGCAAAGAAGTGAAGACCTCAGTGGTTCAAAATGATGGAATGAGACGGAGGAGAAATGCCAGTAATTGCTGGAGGGCTGGAGTTCAAATAATAGAATCAGCAGGACTGCTATGTGCGGGCGTGCGTCTTAACGGAACAGCATGTTCGGCCAGAGCATTAGCTCTAATTGGAATCTTCTCATAGGCATCGATGAATTTTGGGGTCTGGTCATCCATTCTCCTCCCCTAGAATGGATTCAGCGTGCTAAGTGGCGAAGAGGGGGTAGGTGCCGGAGATTGTTGACTCGCTAAGGAAGGGGAAAGGGGAGTTTCTCCTAAGTAATTAGGTCTTTCCTTTAAAATGTCACCAAGTATAGGCCTCAGAGCCAGTTTGGTGTAGTGGTTGAGAGCAGTGGACTATCTAAAATGGGAGAGCCATGTTTGATTCCCCACTCCTCCACATGCAGCTGCTGGTGTGGCTTTGGGTCAGTCACAAGTTCTCTCAGAGCTGTTCTCTCAAGGGCAGTCCTTGGGAAAGCTCTCTCAGCCTCACCTACCTCACAGGGTGTCTGTTGTGGGGAGGGGATGGGAAAAGGAGTTTGTAAGCCGCTCTGAGACTCCTTTGGGTAGTGAAGGATGGGGTGTAAATCCAATCTCTTCCTCCTCTTCCTCTTCCCCTTCTTCTTCCCTGGGGTTGCCAACTTTCAGGATGGTGCTGGAGATCTCTGGGAATTACAACCGAACTCCAGACTACATAAATCATCTCTATATTAGTTGTTGTAGATTTTCCGGGCTGTATGGCCATGGCCTTGGCATTGTAGGACCTGACGTTTCACCAGCAGCTGTGACTGGCCTCCTCAGAGGGCGTTTAGTCTAGTTTTATTATTACGGTCTTAAGACCAACATACAGAGTAAGCGTAATATGTGATCCTCAGAGGTATAACACAGAAAGGTGGCGTACTCTCTGTGTCAAGGTGAGAAGAAAAATGGTAGGCAGGTAATTTATATCTACCCTGGAATTCCTGACGCTCAGTCCCATCGAAGGAAAGGTCTTGGCTTGTGCATTAAAAGGCACAAAAGGATGAAAAAATCTTGCATCTCTTCAAACAACCCCTCCCCCTCCCCCAAACAATGTTTTCTGAACTTGTTTTCATTACTGCTGGGAGATGTTGACGCCAGACTGAAAAACGGGAGCAGCGGAGAAAGGGAATAACAAAAAAAGCGATTGCTTTTTAAATCTGCTGTGAGAATATGCACTCCCTTTGTTGTGAGCCAAGTTTGTGATTTGATAGAGAGGTGTTTGAATGGTTCAAAAGTTCTCCAGCAGTGGCAAGGTTAGAAGCATAAGAACATATGAACCTAAGAGAAGCCAGGTTGGATTAGGCCAATGGCCCATCCAGTCCAACACTGTGTCACACAGTGGCTAAAACCCAGGTGACATCAGGAGGTCCACCAGCGGGGCCAGGACACTAGAAGCCCCTCCCACTGTTATCTTCCAAGCACCAAGAATACAGAGCCTCACTGCCCCAGACATAAGAAGCCATGTTGGATCAGGCCAGTGGCCCATCCAGTCCAACACTCTGTGTTACACCATGGCAAAAACCCAGGGGCCATCAGGAGGTTTGCCAGTGGGGCCAGAACTCCAGAAACCCTCCTACTCTTGCCCCCCCCCCAAGCACCAAGAATACAGAGCATCACTGCCCCAGACATAAGAACATAAGAGAAGCCATGTTGGATCAGGCCAGGGGCCCATCCAGCCCAACATTCTGTGTCACGCAGTGATCAAACCTCAGGTGCTGTCAAGGAGGTCTACCAGCAGGGCCCAAACTCCACAAGCCCTCTCACTGTGGACCCCCAAGCATCAAGATCACAGAGCATCACAGCCCCGGACAGAATGTTCCACCTATACCTTGTGGCTAATAGCCACTGATGGACCTCTGCTCCAGATGTTTCTCCAATCCCCTCTTGAAACTGTCTATGCTTGTAGCTGCCTCCACTTCCTGCAGCAGTGAATGCCACGTCTTAATGACTCTTTGGGTGAAGAATGAAGTGGTGCCATTAATTTCACTCAGAAGAATGTCTTAATCTATGATTTTGTGTAAAAATGTAGGTTTGATCTGTTGAAGCATGGATCTATGCTTCTGGCCACATCTAGACGTTCCTGGAAAGACTACAGAACACCCACAGACAAACATTCTGCCTCGCATGTCTCTTGGTAGCTTTTTGGACTGGGATGAGGTAAAATATATGCCCTTTGAGACTTTTCCAGTGATTAGTATGTCTTCTGTGATTTGTATACAACAACTCAACTTTCAGAGTCGCCAGGAAATATTTTAACCATTAGCAGCTATTCATGTCCCGCATTATGAGAGAGAAAAGATTTATGAACGTCTCCCTTTCAGTCTGCTCTGGTCTTGGGCCCAATTTGTGTCAAATTTCATCTTTTTGAAGATCGTCATGAGGTGAATGGTGAGTTTCTGAGATACAGATGTACAAATGTCCCGTTGCCCGGCTTTTCTAATACCTGGACCAAACGTTAGAGCTCTCTGTCAGATACGGTGGTTGTAATGTACTCAGACATAATGCAATCAGACATAATGCAATCAGACCTGACCACATGCGAGGCGAGGAAGCTTTGCTCACCTGAACAAAGGGCTCAGCGGATCCTAGCCCACTCCAATCAGAGGGCTAGGCTCCTGGCCGAGAGCCTATGGAACTCTCGGCCACTGTAAATAGCCAATGTCTTGAGTGGGGTGTGTTTTGGGTATGGGAAGCCCAGGGTTGCTACATAGAGGCAGGCAATGGGCAAACCCTAACCAGGCTCCTAACACAAGGAATAGGCTTTCATGTGGGTGGCCAGGGAAATATGGAGGGTCGCCAGCTCTGGGTTGGGAAATACCTGGAGATTTTTTGGGGGTGGAGCCTGGGAAGAGTGGGGTTTGGGGAGGAGAAGGAACCTCAGCGGGGTACAATGCCAGTGGGGTACACCCTCCAAAGCAGCAATTATCTCCAAGGGAATTGTTCTCTGTCGCCTGGAGATCAGTTGTAAAGGTGGGAGATCTCCCTGCTGAACCTGGAAGTTGGCAACCTTAGGGACACATTTGTGCTAGACATATGCCCATGCGAATAATGTCTACTTCCAGATCTAATCCAAATTGACTCTGATGAAGCCAAAGGATCCTCCTAGACTTGGGGAAGGGATGAGAATCTGGGTGAGCTCAAGTGGAGACTCCTTATACCTTGTTTTTCTGCCCAGTGGGGAACCAAAGTTGTTTTCACCTCCTCCATTTTGTCCTCACAACATCCACCCTGCAGAGACGGGGAAGAAGAAGAAGAAGAAGAAGAAGAAGAGGAGGAGGAGGAGGAGGAGGAGGAGATTGGATTTATACCCCGTACTTCACTATCCAAAGGTGTCTCAGAGCGGCTTACAAACTCCCTTCCCTTCTCCTCCCCACAACAGACACCCTGTGAGGTAGGTGGGGCTGAGAGAGCTCTTGACAGAAACTGCTCTTTTTCAAGGACAGCTCTTATCAGAACTATGGCTAGGCTGGCCCAAGAACACCCACTAAGCTTACTTGATGGAGTGGGAATTCAAATCTGGATCTTTGAGATCCCAGTCCAGCAACTGAACCGCTACACCTCTCAGGATGGGATGCCCGGGGTGAAAGGAGGCATGCTAGAGGGGGTCATGGGAAAGTCAAGGGTCATATTGCCTGAATGGAAAACATGGTTCATAAACATGCTGAAGCAACTGGAGTTTAAGGGAGAAATGTGATTATTACAAACACGTGTTACGACACAAGCGCTTTAACATTCAAGTGCTATTAATATTTTATAAACCTTTTAGGCATTTTTTTAATTGTTGGTAATGTTTCTAACAAACTGGTTATCACTCCACAGAGAATTTTCAAGTCAACGGATGCTGTGAGCGGCATTGCAGGAACAATTAATATGGGCAGAAAATTGATCTCATCCGCTTCCGAGGAATCTTCTTCAAAAACCCCAGTAAAATATCACGGCTGTTTGTATTGGTTGATCAGTTTCTCCCATGATCCCTCATAATTTGTAAATTCCCCTCTGGAGACTGTCAAGCTTAGGCCGAGATTATCTGGTCACGGAGCTAAGATGGCGGGAGAACAGAGAAAGGCCATCAAAATGGCGGCTGGGTGCCAAGAAACCCTCATGCGTGAGTGAATCGTATAAGTGAAGGAGGGCCAGACTCTTTATATATATAATATCTAGAACTGCAGCACGGGGTCGTTAATAGAAAAAGTGAAATCCGGCTTCCGCCGCCCTTGAATACTTTCACAGCCGTTATTAAAAAATCCAGCCTTTCAGTTGCCGTAGCAAACACATTTCCTGGAGTTATAAATTGGTCCCTTTATCTGCTCGGATCGTAGGAAAGATAAAAACAAATATCCAGCGTGAGGTCCGGGACTCAATGCATTTTGTTCGTTCGCACAATCTCTGCAGAGCGGAAGGCCTGTTTCGGCAGCCCGAGAATTAGCAAATCTTCAGCAAGCCACTCAAAGAAAGGCTGCCAGAACCCAGATCTTGTTTCGCTTAGCAAGAGACACCCGCCTTCCCAAATTCCCTTTGCACCTTGTCGATAATTTGCCCCGAAGGAACGACTTGTTAAAAGAAAACTGCTTCCTCGATGAAGAAGAGGCCAAAGTTCTTGATTGCCTTTGCTTCACTGATAAGTTGCAAAACAAATTAAAATCAGGGGGGAATACAAGATAGTTTATTACACACTTTGCAGGCTGCAGAGCCCTGCTCTTTTAACCAACTGTGATACTGGGTCAGCTGAAAACCAGACAGAAGGAGGGTCCGCAGAGAGGTATAAAGGAGGGTTATATTCCCACTTGACTCTTTTCCCAACACCCCACTAACCAGGAAGGCTGGCTCAGGTGAAGGCACTTAATTTTCTTCGTCCTTTGAACACTTACGGCTCCCGAGTATAACAGCAAAGGAATTTGGCTGGTTTTCCCCGTGATGCTTGCAAGAAAACTGCCTCTGGGAGTGAATTAATGAGGTTGTCGAAAGTTGCAATGAAACTGTATTGCCATTTAGCTCAGCAGTCCCGTGAAAATGTTTGTTGGCGTTCGTTTATGGATGCGGAAGGAGAGCTGAAACCCTTTAACGTGGCTTCTGTCCGTGGAAGGCCTGCTGTGTGGTATCGCCCTGACCCGGATAGCTTGTCAGATCTCGGAAGCTAAGCTGAGTCAGCCCTGGCTGGTATTTGGAAGGGCGACCTCCAAGGAATACCAGGGTCATGACGCAGACGCAGGCAATGGCAAACCACCTCTGAAACTGAGGGACTTCTTGGGAATGTTCAGTCTGGAGAAGAGGAGGTTGAAGGGGGCTCTCTTGAAGTCTCTGAAGGGCTGTCCCTTAGAGGAGGACAGGGAGCTGTTTCTGTTTGGCAGCTGAGGAGAGGACCCGCAATAATGGGTTTAAATCGAGGATGGGAAGGTACCGGCTGGATATTAGGAAAAAACTTTTTGATGGTAAGAGTTGTGCAACAGTGGAACCAGCTGCTTTGGGAGGCGGTGAGCTCCCCCTCCCTGGCAGTCTTTAAGCAGCAGCTAGACCAACGCTTGTCAGGGATGCTCCAGGGTTGGTCCTGTATTGGGCAGGGGGTTGGACTAGATGGCCTGTAGGGCCCCTTTCAGCTCTATGAGTCTGTGGTTCTATAATCTTGCTTGGTGTCACAGAGATACAAGGGAAATTGCTGGCCCTTGTAATTTCAATGTGAGACATCATTTGTTTTTGTTTTTCTTGCTCACAGGAAGGAGGGTGCAGTGCAGATTTGCTGGCTCTGGGTTGGGGAATTCCTGGAGATTTTTTTTTTGGGGGGTGGAGCCACAGGAGATGAGGAAAGGCAGCTCAGCAGCAGTGCACTGAGGGGGGAAGCAACCCCCAAGGTGGGTCTGGAGAGGGGTAGGGTTGCCAGGTCCCCCCTGACCACAAGGAAGGATGGGCGGGGAGCAGGTGGTAGTGGGTGAAGCTGAGGGGAGTCGGTGACCATACAAGTGCTCTCTTACAGTCTATAGGTCATGAAAATTCTCATCTCATGTAAGCTTCCTTTAAGGGGGTTCAGTCTTGGACGTCTTGCCCAAAAGGTAAAACTGTGTCACAGAACAACAAATCAACCACTAGAGGACATCGCAGACATACACACTTACACAACAAAACTCCTGTTGCCAGCCTTTTGCTTCTGCTGACCCTCTACCAAATTGCCCCGGAAGTCTTTTCCTTTGTCAGCAGACAAGAATCGTCCTCACGTTTTACCTCAGGGGCCAGAGCCTCCAGAGCTGGTGGCAGTCTGAGGGATTTATGCATTGCTTTGTAGAGATTTAGAAGACACTCCTTTGTGGTTCTGTGGTTGTTGTTACAGCATCAGGGTCACACTCCAGCCTTATTCATTTGTTCACAATGAGTGCAATGGGGAGGAGACTGCAGTTGTGTGTCCCGGCAGTGGTGGAAAATGCAGTCAAGTCACTGCAGACTTACAGCGACCCCTCATGGGGTTTTCAAAGCAAGAGACGTTCAGGGGGTCTTCCTTGGTGTTCTGCCATCCAAGCTGTAGCCAGGGCCAATTCTGCTTAGCTTTCGAGATTGGGGTGGCCTGGGTCGTCCAGGTCAGGATGTGTGTCCTGCCATGCATTTAACCACCACGCCGTTCATGGATGGGGTAAACTCATTGCTGGGGGAAGACGGTCCAGATCACGGGAGGTGGTAGTTCTGCTCTGTTCTGCTATGGTCAGGCCTCACCTGGAGTCCTGTGTCCAGTTTTGGGCACCACATTTTAGGAAGGATGTTGACAAGCTTGAGCGTGTCCAGAAGAGGGCGACCAGGATGGTGAGAGGGCTGGAATCCAAGTCTTACGAGGAAAGGCTGAGGGAGTTGGGTCTGTTTAGCCTGGGAAAGAGAAGGCTTAGAGGGGACATGATGGCAGTCTTCAAGTATTTGAAAGGCTGTCATGTAGAAGATGGAGCAGATCTATTCTCTCTTGCTCCGGATTACAAGGCTAGATCTAATGGGTGGAAATTACAAGGGAGTTGATACCGGCTAGATATCAGGAGAAACTTCCTAACTTGGTGTAGTGGTTAAGTGCGCGGACTCTTATCTGGGAGAACTGGGTTTGATTCCCTGCTTCTCCACTTGCACCTGCTGATGTGACCTTGGGTCAGTCACAAGCTCTGGCACAGCTGTTCTCTCAAGGACAGTTTCTGTCAGAGCTCTCTCAGCCCCACCTACCTCACAGGGTGTCTGTTGTGGGGAGGGGAAGGGAAAGGAGTTTGTAAGCCACTCTGAGACGCCTTTGGGCAGTGAAGGGCGGGGTATAAATCCAAATCTTCTCTTCTTCTTAAGAGTGGTTGAGCAGTGGGACAGTCTGCCTCAGGAGGTGGTGGATGCTCCTTCCTTGGATGTTTTCAAGCGGAGGCTGGACGACCATCTTCTGGGTATGTTGTGGGGCTGTCTTTCGGCTCTGCTCCTGCAGAATGCCGGGGGTTGGACTAGATGACCTGCAAGGTCCCTTCCAACTCTAACATTCTGTGATTCTATGGAGTCATTTCCACAGAACCACGAACCAGACTTTCCAACAATGGATCATAAGAAAATATTTTACGAATATATTAAGGATGTCTGGCGGTGGGGGATTGGCACGGCAGGCGTGACACTGATCCTTCCTCGGCGCATGCCTTCCTCCTCAGAAACCGACACCTCCCGCCACAAGCGTTTCTTTGAAGCCACCCGAAGTATTAAAGGCTTAACAGAGCGATTTGAAAGGCTGCTCTTAAGCACTGACACGCAGCCTTGAGAGATTAATTGAACAGAAAGCATGCTATCCAGACACGGGGAGAAATTATTTCTGACGTAAAACAATTTACAGGGACTCTGGCCAGCCAAGCGATGCCAACCTTCGTACTGAGCTGTAGGCAGATTTTGTGTCTACCGCCCCCCCCACTCCCCCACTGTCGTTTTTTTGATCTGCACTAAAATGCCTGCTTTCACACCTGTTGGATAATGCACTTTGGCGGTCGTTTCCAACCGGGAGTGCACTGGAAGTGCATTATGCAGCGTGTGGGAAAGCAGCCGCAGAAAGGAGCCGCGTCACCGTTGCCGAGGAAATCAAGCCGGTCATGACAACACATTCTTGCCAGGGTTGCCGGCTCTGGATTGGGAAATACCTGGAGATTTTGAGGGTGGTGACTGGGGAGGGCGGGGTTTGTGGGTGGGAGGGACCTCAGCAGAGCACAATGCCATAGACTGATCTCCCACAAGCAGCCGCACCGCCCTCGCGCTTCCCCCCCCGATTGCACTCATCAATTTCCCACTACTTGCTGTGTGGCTGCATTTGGACCCGCAGCATTCCCCGATCCCCCCGCATCTTCTTGATCTCAAAAAACAAGGATCGCAAAGACGCGGGGGAAATCAGGGGATGCTGCGGGTCAAAATGTGGCCCACCAGTTTGGTGCAGTGGTTAAGTGCGCAGACTCTAATCTGGGAGAACCAGGCTTGATTCCCCAGTCCTCCTCCACTTGCACCTGGCTGGATGACCTTGGGCAAGCCACAGTTCTGTCAGAGTTGTTCTTGAAAAGGAGCAGTTTCTGTCAGAGCTCTCTCAGCCCCACCTCCCTCACAGGGTGTCTGTTGTGGGGAGGGGAAGGGAAAGGAGATTGTGAGCCACTCTGAGACTCCTTTGGGTAGTGAAGGGCGGGGTATAAATCCAATCTCCTCCTCCTCCTTTGGACTCAACTCCCGTATCTGCTCATCCCCTATTCACTTTCAATCCTGTCCACCTACTTATATCCTCCATTAGTTGGAGGGTTCTGTTCTTTGTTTTCTACCACTGCGCAAGCCATAATATGCAACTGCTGGGTTTTTACAAGTATCACTCCTTCTGTCATGAAGGGGTTAAGCTGTTGTTAAAGTACGCTAATGCCAGTTAGCATACAGCCAATTAGCTGTCATGTAGAATCTTTTTTTCTCTGTAAAGTTTTTTATTTTATGATAAACAAACATGACACAAGCAAAAATACGAATAGGGGGGTTCATTATATCATTAACTTGTCTGTTTGAATATTTCACACCATTTTTAACTATTTGTTTTCTATATTCCACCTTGTATCTTTGTATAAATATTTTGCAGAAAGTTAGTAAATACAGTTCTTGTTTCCTTCTAGGTTGATTACATGTCAATATGTTTTATTTGTTGTATTCTTGCTTTTTACAATTTTCTGGTAATATATTCAATAAAAGCAATTCTGGTATATAAGGTATAGTAGTCTTCAACATTTTTTGTAATATTTCATGAATCCAAGACCAATATTTTAACTCTATCACATGTCTACCACATATGAAAAAAGAACCAACATTGTTTTGACATTTCCAACAGTAATTTGATAGGTTAGGGTAAAACTTTGATAATTTATATACCATCTATAAAACATTTTATCAATATTCTCTTTATAATAAGTTGCTTTAGAAATCTTTATATTGTGACCTAAATTCTGTGCCCATTTAACCATTGACTACTTCACCTTGTGACTTATTTTCTGACATTAATACATACAATTTCTTAATCAGTTTCTCATCAGTTTACATCAATATCTTATCCATTCCTTTTCTTTTTGTATAAAAACCTATTAATTTATCCTTGGCATATCTTGATTCTATTTGTACTCTTTCCCACCAAGTTGGGTTGGATTCTTGCTTTTTAGTATTTTCTGTTGGTTTTAGTTCATTTATATTGTCCAAAAATCTTCATACCTCATCAGTGCATTTTTTTGAAATAAATTCAGATTTGTAAAAGCTTCAAGTGGTGAGACCCATTTTGGTATCTTGGTATAAAAAAGTCTTTTAACTTCTTCCCATACCTTCAGCAAGGAACTCCTTTTAAAATATTTATGAGTACCCGTTTTTCCATACCATAAAAAGGCATGCCAACCTAGTAAAAGTTTGCAACGCTCTAAAGTTAATAGTCTAGTATTTTCTAATATAATCCATTCTTTTAACCACATCAATGATGCTAGTCTATAATATAAGAGCCAATCTGCTTTGCAAATCTAGCTCTTTCTGTTGTATCTTGTAGGGCTTTAAGTTTTATTCTTGTTTTTTTTTATATTGCCATATAAATTGTGTAGAATCTTACCATGAAGGGAGATGTATTTTTCCTAATGAGGTGACCTGTACGTTCACTATTGGCTAATCAATGTATTGGGATGGAGCTTGGTAGGGGGACCTTCCCCTCCCTTTGTTCTTTGCCTCAGAAAACTTGGAACTCACACGCATGTTAGCAAACATACAAGCAAGATGCAGAGCTAGTCAGTCAGGATGTTATGATTTTTCTCCATGTTAACCCTTCCCTGTTTTCCAGCGAACTTTCCCTTATAAGCTGACACCCACCTGCCAGTGTTGCTTCATTTCCACTATGCAACTTCACCCCACTAAATACCCAACAGCAACAAAGACGACTGATCTGATTGTCAGGGTGGTGTCCCAGTCTAGGGTTGCCAGACTTGGGGGTGGAGATCTCCCGCATTTTACCCCTGACCTCCAGGCTACAGAAACTGCTTATCCATTTATTATTTACTTATCCAAAATATTTATTCCACTTCCTCCTGGTGAAAATAGCTGCTTTGGAAGGTGGACATCATGGCATTGTGAGAGCCATTTTGGTGTACTGGTTAAGCGCGCGGACTCTAATCTGGGAGAACCGGGTTGGATTCCCCACTCCTCCACTTGAACCTGCTGGTGTGACCTTGGGTCAGTCACAAGCTCTGGCACAGCTATTCTTGAAAAAGAGCAGTTTCTGTTAGAAGTTCTCTCAGCCCCACCTACCTCCCAGGGTGTCTGTTGTGGGGAAGGGAAGGGAAAGGAGTTTGTCAGCCGCTCAGAGACTCCCTTGGGTAGTAAAGGGTGGGGTATAAATCCAATCTCCTCCTCCTCCTCCTCCTCTTCCTCCTCTTCTTCTTCTTCTTCTTCTTCTTCTTCTTCTTCTTCTTCTTCTTCTTCTTCTTCTTCTTCTTCTTCTTCTTCTTCTTCTTCTTCTTCTTCCCTACCGAGGTGCCCTCTCCCGACTGCAGTGTCCCAAGCGCCATCCTCAAATCTCCACGTATTTCCAGAGCTGGGATTGGCAACTCTGCCCAATGCAGTTCTGAAATCACATCGTGCCTGTGCTGTATTCATATTTACAGGTGCCGAACTGGGCTGGAGCACAACTCTTAGGAATTATAACAACTTCCTTGTTTCAGAGGTCTGCGTTAAAAACATCTGGGCCCTCTTATCTCAACTAGAAATATTTACTGCATTATTTCATCTAATCTTTACAGAGGTCACCGATTACAAAGGACTTCCTCTATCCTGGCTACTCTCAAAGTAACTCCGGCTTGGTAGAGCAAATTTAGAGTCCCGTGGGGCACCTTTAAGGCCAACAAAGGTTTATTCAAGGTATGAGCTTTCGTGTGCATGCACACTTTGTTGAAT
Organism: Gekko gecko; assembly: GCA_029375565.1. Taxonomy (NCBI): domain Eukaryota; kingdom Metazoa; phylum Chordata; class Lepidosauria; order Squamata; family Gekkonidae; genus Gekko; species Gekko gecko. The sequence goes on from JAPDNY010000698.1 coordinate 21,789, forward strand.
ATTTGAAGTATTTGAAAAGTATTTGCAAAAGTGTGCATGCATATGGAAGCCCATACCTTGAATAAACCTTTGTTGGTCTTCAAGGTGCCATTGGATTCTAAATTTGTTCTAGTGCTTCGGACCGACATGGCCGGTCACCTGGAAGTAACTAGCTTGGTTGGTCTCTTAACACTTCCCGTTGAAGTAACGGCTCCCTGTTACATCCAGAGGAGAGACTCTTCTCTTTTTGCTAATTTATAGGAACTGGCAACTTGACGTGTAGATACTTTGCATCTGATTGACACGCTGGGGGGTCTTTCACGTCTCCGCAGACAGACCCTGAAACAGGAACAGATGGAGTCTCTCAGTTTCTCCAAAAGTGTCATCCAAATGTGAAGAAAGTCTGGCTGACTGCATTTCACATTTTGTCTAGACTTTAGGAGCTGATCTTTAAAAAAAAGGAAAAAGAAACACTTGGTTGAAAAAAAAACAGAGAGACCATCAAAGAAATCTGCTTTCGGGGACTGGTGGTCTGCTGTCAAAATGACAGGCTCAGATTGGGTTGCCAGCAGCGGAAAGAGAAAAATGTTCTGTCCCTTTAACAGGGGTTTGATGCAGAGGTCTCCAGCGTGGTGCCCAGAGGCACCATGGCGCCTGGCAACTCCTTTTGGTTGGTGCCTGCTTTTAGAAAGGGGATGGGGTAGGTGGGGCTTTTGCCCAGCAGGGCCCCTGATTGGCTGTGCAGATTAAAAGGCATCCTGTTAAACAGAGCTTCTGCCTGAAAAGTTGAAGAGGTACTATTAGAAATACATGCAGCCTCACGCCCTGACATTTTGTGGTTGGCCCTGCCTCCTGTGGCAGCCATTTTGTGATTCGCGCCACCTCTTGTGGCAGCCATTTTGTGAATGTGCCCATTGCCCTCTGTCAGTACTCCAAAGGAGCCCACAGGCTCAAAAAGGTTGGGGACCAGTGTTCCCTCTAAGCTGAGTTAGTGTGAGCTAGCTCACCGTTTTTTAGCCTCCGGCTCACACAGTTTTGTCTCAGCTCTGGAAGGAGGGCTCCAGAGCAAACTAATTTATGCAGTTTATGCAAATCGCTTGCTCACAACTATAATGTTAGTAGCTGACAAAGCAGAAAGTTTGCTCACAAGACTCCATAGTTTAGAGGGGGCATTGTTGGGGACCCCTTGCTGAATATGTAGAAGTGGGCAGTTGAAGCTTTTTGTGGCATTGGAAACATCAGCTGGTAAATAGCATTCTGTTAAGCCTCTAATAAAGGGCCAGGACTCCCCCCCCCAGATCTACTGGTGACCCTATACTCAATTAAAGTTGAGATAAAGTTAGGATTCAGAATATGACCAAATTCACAAAGTCCGGCTATTTTTCACGTTATTCCAGGACAAACACTTTCTTACACTCAGATCAGGGTTTCCAAGTTTTGTTCTTCATTTCAAACACTTCATATGCTTCTGTATTCATTATTACATGCATTTGTTTCCATTGCTAGATTAGATTTTGTCGACACGGTTTTCAGTGGGAAGCACACTTCCGGCTGCAGCTTCTCGCTTAGCTGTCTAATTTGGAGGAAATTTTCAGCAATCGCCTCCCTCACTCAAGGGACCCTCCTGGCTAAATTGGAGAGAGAGGAGAAACGTTTCAGCTAAAAGAAAGGCTTGTGAATCTAAAAAAATACTAGTCATTTCTGCATCCAGAATACAACGTAAGTCCTGTGAGACGTGGGGTGACAGGGGTTTTTTTAATCACCAAAGAAATTTTCCCACGGTGGTGTGAAGGCAGGTAGGCATTTGGCTATCCCAACAGGTCAGGCAGTGGGTTGCATGTTGTACCCCAGTGTACCCTGCTTTCTGAGGCTAGATGGGTAGCAAACTGGGTTGGGGCTTCTCAGTGACAGCATCAAAATTATGGGACTTCCTCTAGAGGGACATTTGTCGGTCCCCTTCTGTCACTGTTTTCTGCCGACGGATGAAGACACTTTTGTTCCCTCAACGATCCTTCATTCCTGCCCTGTTTAAATTTGCTTTTCTGAGGCTGCGATCACACAGAAGGGGGAAAAGGTGGGCAGGAAGCGAGGCTGTTTGCCCCGCCTGCAATGACATGCGTTTGCGTGATCGAACTTCCCGCTGCGCACCCGCAGTTCTCCATAATACTGAGTTTTCGGCAGTAGCTTTTTTCCACGCTACTGCTGCGCGAAACGATGCCCCGCCAATGACTCTGGGACGCCAGACAGATGTGTCTGTCTGATCGCGTCCCTTTAATCCACGGGGCAATCGCATGGCTGCCGTTGCTTCCAGTGCTTATGATCGCACCCTAAGTTTTATATATGTGACCGATTTCGCACAGGCCGCTGCTCCAGCCTTGCTCTTCCCTTCCCCCAATTGTATGCGTCCATTCCCCACTATTTGCTGCGCGACCGCATTTTGCCCCGCAGCTTCACCCAATTTCCCCCGCATCGATTTGATCTTGTTTTTTGAGGATTGAGCAGACACGGGGGAAACTGGGCAAGGCTGTGGGGCAAAATGCAGCCGCACAGCAAATAGTGGGAAATTGACACATACAATTGGGGGGAAGGGAAGAGCAAGGGCGGAGTGGCGGCTTGTGGGAAATCGGTCTGTATTTTGGTTAGTTATTTAGTTTATTTATTTATTTATTTTATTCAACTTTTATCCCACCCTCCCCCATATAGCAGGCTCAGGGGGGGTTACATCAAATTTAACAAAATACTATACAATTAATACAGTTAAAACACTAATAAAATACCACCATGGCCTTCATCCAATGCTGTTGTCATTAATATTAAAACCTCACAGATGGCAACTCTAATATGCCGTTCTGATCCATTGAGTGGAGGCCCAGGAAAGAGAGAGGGATGTCCATCACCTTGATTAAATGCCTGGTGGAAGAGCTCCATCTTGCAGACCCAGTGGAACTGTAGTAGGTCCTGCAGGGCCTTGATCTCGTATGGGAGCTCATTCTACCAGGTAGGGGCCATGGCTAAAAAGGCCCTGGCCCTAGTCAAGGTGAGGCGGACGTCCCTGGGGCTGGGGACCATGAGAAGATGTTGACCGGCAGATCATAAAGTCCTTCGGGGCTCATTTTAGTTCTGATTTTAACTGTTTTTTATGGTGGACGTTAGTTATACTTGCTCTAATTGTTAGCCACTTTGGTGGCCCTGATTGGGCAGAAAGGCAGGATATAAATACGGCAAGTTAAAAATGTAGATCAAGCAAGCAGGCAGCAATACCACAGATTGAGAAGGCAGAGCTTGGCCCTCGGCAACCCCATAGAACGCAAGGCAGGATGACAAAAGGGCGCACAGAGGAAGAAGGTTGTTTTGCCTTGCTTTCTGCTCTTCTTGAAAAACCCGTTTTCTTCTTCTTCTTGAAAAACAGCTCCCCGCCACTCAGCTGTTGGTTTAAATGGCTGGGAGCCATTTAAACCACTGCTTTCTGCTTCCCATGAAAAGCTGTGCAGAGCAGAAAGCAAAAGTATAAATGGCTCTGAGCCTGGGGCCGGCTGCCCAAGGAACCCCTTTTAAACCGCTGAGCCATACGGAGCAAAGTGCTCTCCCACAGCTCAGCTGTTTAGAGCCAGAAAGAACTGAGACACAAGAGCAGGCTGCCCCTGCAGCTCAGCTGTTTCGGGCGCGAACCTCACAAACTGGGTTGTGTCCATGTGTGAGCCAACTGGTTTTGTGGGTTCAGTTCGTGGTTCACTCACAAACCAAACTGAACTGCATTTTTGTGGTTCGTGCCCACCCCCCATCTACGACCCTAACCCTATTGTATTTTTATTGTGTGTCCCGTCCTGTCGACTGCCTTGACTCACTCTGTGTAGTCTGCCTTGAGTCTAAGTGAGAAAGGCGGAGTAGAAATGTAGTAAATAAAAAAAGAAAAAGCAAAAAAAAAAAGAAAAAGAAAATACTGAACAACCGCCTTCCTATTTGTCCCTGGTTGAAGGCTTACAGTCCAGGCCTTGGCCTTTAAAACCCTAAATGTATTTATTTATTTAAAATGTTTATTAGCTGCCTTTAGAACCATAGAATGTGAGATTTGGAAGGGAACTTGCAGGTCATCTAGTCCAACCCCCTGCACTCTGCAGGAGCATAGCTGAAAGAGAGCCCTACATACCTACAACATACCCGAAAGATGGTTGTCCAGCCTCCACTTGAAAACGTCCAGGGAAGGAGCATCCACCACCTCCTAAGGCAGTCTGTTCCACTGCTCAACTACTCTGACAGTTAGGAAGTTTCTCCTGATATCTAGTTGGTATCAACTCCCTCGTAATTTCCACCCATTAGATCTAGTCTTGCAATCCAGAGCAAGAGAGAATAGATCTGCTCCATCGTTTACATGACAGCCCTTCAAATACTTGAAGACTGCCATCATGTCCCCTCTAAGCCTTCTCTTTCCCAGGCTAAACAGACCCAACTCTTTCAGCCTTTCCTCGTAAGACCTGGATTCCAACCCTCTCACCATCCTGGTTGCCCTCTTCTGGACACGCTCCAGCTTGTCGACATCCTTCCTAAAATGTGGTGCCCAAAACTGGACACAGGACTCCAGGTGAGGCCTGACCATAGCAGAACGGAGCGGAACTACCACCTCCCGTGATCTGGACACAAGGCTTCTGTTCATGCATCCTAAGATTGCATTAGCTTTCTTCACAGCCACATCGCACCGCAGGCTCATGTTGAGCTTTCTTCTTATGGCGCTCGAGGCGGCTAACAGTGTAGATAAAATAATCAAATCAAATCAAAGTGGCTTGGGTCCTCCTGCATCTCTCAGAGTGTATACACTGATTTACACCTCTTCCCAATGCATTGAGACATTCAGCGGAGGCCCTGCATTACTGCTACCAGCCTCCAGGTGGCACTTGGAGACCTTTGGCTATTACAACTGATCTCCCAAGATCAGTTCCCCCTGGAGAAAATGGCTGTGTTGAAGGGTGGACTCTATAGAGTTATACACCTCAGATGTTCTTCCCGTCCCCAAATCCTGCCTTCCTCAGGCTCTACCCCCCACCCAAATCTCCAGTTATTTCCCAACCCATAGCTGGCAGCCCTCCCCCACACATAAGGTTTCATCTCACAGAAAAACCACGCTGGCTCATGAACTTAGCAGGGCTTTTTCTGCACTTGGCCACAAGCTTGAGAGTTCCTTTCTTCCGGAGGT